>VZSF01006446.1:52955-313358 GCA_013398295.1 Chionis minor
GGGAAAAGTGCTTCATTTACAATTTTCAAGTTTTCTGCAAGAAATCTTGCTGCATGTATAAAGCCGTTTCCAGTATTGGTTGCAACTGTAGCAGCAACTTTCAATTTTTTCTTTTCATTAAATAAATCTTAATAGAAAGTAATATTCCTTTTTTAAGTTTAAGATTTATGACTGAACTGCAGCACTATAGATATGAAATGCTGGTTTTACTACTCAGAATATGAACACGTTAAAATACAGATAGTGGCATGTGCATAAAACTACATAATGCTGCACAAGTCCTGATGCTTTTTTTTTTTCAAGTGTGCTTAAGAGCTGACCTAAAAGCAAAAGGACTAAATGAAATATGACCAAAAGGTTAACTTTTAAAAAATTGTATCTATTCTAATACAAGTACAATTATATAGGCAACTTTATTTTATTTGAGCATCTGAAAAAAACCTAGGAAAAAAACCTAGTGGTATGAATTCTGCTAAAATCCCCGCACAAAGCAAAACATCTCTATTGACATGCAGAACTCAAGCCTTCGCTTGATTTTCTTTGTTCCCATTGGCTTTAACAGAAGGCAAATTTTCTTGTATTCCCTCATGGAATTTGACCTCACATGTAAAGTTAAATGCTAATAAAGCCAAAGCTTTCAGTGGCAATACTTAATAAAGTTAAATGCTAGTAAAAACAAAGTTTTCCGTGGCAATACTTAATAAAGTTAAATGCTAGTAAAAACAAAGCTTTCAGTGGCAATACTTAAGAAAGCATAAATGACAATTGTCACCATGCAACTACCTAAGAAGGCTTATAGCCCAATAATGGTTGCGGTAATAGAATATCCTAATTTTTCCTTGTGGTACAGAGATACAAAGATATTTGTATAAAAATTGTTGGGCTACATGTTATAGAAATAGCCTATAGATCAAAATGCTCCCAGATGCCCCTGATGGCAGTGAGCTCTGGAGCAGGCAGCCAGACACAGCAGTCCCAGCTGCCAGAGACCTGCCAGCTCCCTTCCCCTGGACGAGAGGCAGCCCGACACACTGAGCTGCGGGAAGCCTGGCCAGACCTGCCATCTTCAGAGTCTGTCTGCATCGGCATGTGCTTAGAGCTCATTCTTCTATGGCTCTGGGTCATTTCCTTCTCATTTCCATCCTATCCACCTCCCTTACAACACCGTTGAGCAACTCTGCTGCGCACCGTGACCATATGGAAGCATCATTCTGCGCCCCAGTTTTCAAAACCTTTCTGGTAGAGTGAAGAAATTGCTTGACATTAAGATGCGTTTATATTTCAGCTCAGATGCGTTAAAACAGAGAGTGATTGTGGAGAGCTGCTGGAAACAAAAGCTGATGCTTCCTCATTGGCATTTGTCCTGGCAAGCTCTCTCTAAGCTGAAGATAAAGCACAGATAAGTACCAGCCATCAGACCTGGTCAGGCTACTTTAGCTCCCGTCCCTTGCTAGGGAAGAGCCTTCCAGGATTCACAAGCTTGAAGACATGGATTCTCTAACCCATCTGTTACAAGTACGTTTGCATTTAAAAAGCATTTTGCAAGGTGCAAAACTATGTCACCTATAAAGTAAATACCTCATAGAAGCCTCAGTGAATCCAACCTCTTTCTTCATCCATAACTTTTCCTGTAAACTCTGGAGGTTTCTAAGCATCTCTTCTTAGAGGCTCTAGCCTGCACTGGCAATGCAATGATGAGCGGATATTGTCCTAAAATATGCGCCTAAGTAGCAGAGAAAGAAATGGGTTTCAAATGACAATGGGAAAAACTGCAGAGCTCCCTGTTGTTTGTCATTTCTACTGTCAGATCCTTGAGGTTTTTTCTATACAATTTGATTTATTCATTCTATTTCTTTGTGTCATGTTTCTGCAAGCCTCATTACATGGCTATGGAATAAATACTGCAGATGAATTTTTTTTATCTGAAAAATGAGAATGCTTCCTATGCTAAATGGTTCAAGGTTTGTTAGGTAGTGAAGTCATTATGTTAAAAAAACCTTTCTCTTAGAGGAAATTCCAGCTTTTTGACACCAGGCTCTGGAACTTCTACAGCTAATGAAGAATTCTACATAACGATGTAGAGTTTGTGCATTCTTTTGACAACATATAAATAAGCAAAAAAGGGACACGTAAGGACGTTTTCCTTGGAAACAGAAACATATAAAAGTATTTGAACTATTTGAGCTTTCCGTTTGTTATCTTTTTTCCTCGTCAAAGGATTGCCTTAAAAATAAAATCATGAATGCTGACTGAAGTAAGGGTGACTACAATTTTATAATCCAGAGTGCTCTTGTTTATCTGATATTGAAACACACACCCAAGGTGAAGTTTATGCTATAGAACGTTTTTTTTTGTGTGTGAGGAAACTAATAAAATCGATTTCTTCTTTCGACTAGTTCTGAACTGCAAGCCGAGCACATAATCTATATGCACACATCTATATGCACTCAGATTGGCACAAAGATCTCTTTCTATATGCGCCATGTCAGTGCTATGTGCATAGACCTGCCTTAACACAGGGTTAAATAAATGTAAGCCTGTTATCTAGTGGCCATTCCAAGACAATTCCTACTTTGGGTTTATACATAAGAGGAAGAGATTCAAGATCTTTCCAGGAGCAAAACTGAAAACCCTCTAGCTTACCAAGGGATAAGTTAGAGTAAGTTAGTAAGTTGGAGTCTGCTTCATTGGTACTGAGGGAAGAAGCAGGACTTCGTCCTGTTCTTCACATGCTTTTTCTTTCACATTATACCTGCTGGCTTTTTGGAGAAGTTCTGGATTTTTTGGCGCCTACTCAGCTATACTGCAACCCATCCTGTACTGAGACAATAGAGCTTTCTAGTTAAATGCTAGTTCCGAGTAAAACCCCATTATAATATAACTCGACAACATATCTGTGCCTAAAAATGCACGATGTAAAAGTGATAATAGCACACTCATAATCAATCCTGATGTTAAACTCTTGCTTTGTATGTACATATACATAAACAGATGTATATATGGAAAAAGTATATCTGAGGATTTTATACATTATTCTCTTGTACATATACATACCAGTTTTATTAGAACTTAAGTTCATACTGCAACAAAACTATTCTTTTACTTTTTTTTACAGCCTTTGCTTAGTGAGCCCATATTTTAATGTTCTTTTTTTACATTGTGGGGATATGACCTTGATTGCGTTTCATTACTAAGTTCTAGTAGGTTAAGAAAAGCCTTTTATTTTAAAACACCATATGAAATCTCCTTAGCTACATGGAGAAAATATTCTATACTGCTATATTGTAAAAATAACTCCATATTTGTGTTTTGTGAAGCATTAGCAGAGCTGAAGTTAGCCAAAATCCTGTATTCAGTATTCCCCCCCTCCTCAACCTTTTTGAATCAGAGAGAATGAAAAGACAGAGATACCCAGAAGGGCAAACCAGTAAATCGGAAATCTGTGCTAGAAATCTGTCACTAGGACTGCAGGCTTTGCTACAAACAGCACAGCAGTCAGCAGCGTGGGCAGCCAAAAGAGCAACCAAGGTCGTTCAAGAATCTGCCACCACAGACCTAAAAGCTGCTAGAAAAATATAGGAAATGTAGCAAGTACATTTAAATAAGACAGAGGTCATGGTATACACCTTTATAAAGCACCAGAACTGCCACTCCATCATAGCTTGGTTTAGTCACAACCAAAGGAGTTCAAGAGACTTGTGCATTTGCTTCTTCACAGATGGAACAGAAGCTGCTTATTCATCTAATGTTAAAATGCCGAGTTTTACTTTATATTAAGTTACACAGAGCCAGGAGGCCATGATCTTAGCCAGTACAGTAACAAAATAAGATAGTTATTTCTCATGGCATCCTTATCTCCTTAATAAAAGCAGCGCCTCCTTTGAGAGTGAGGCACGTGAGAATATAATACATGTATTTGAGCTTGAGAGAAAAGAAACAAATGGATCCTCTGAAGAGAAATAGAAGAATGGGGGGCTTTGTGACAAAGTTCTTTGTTTGCAGTCCTGTACATACACTGTAGACAAGAGTAAAGGGCATGTGTATGAGTGATTTTTCTTCCATGGCGTAAATCCAGGAGTACCAACAGAGTTGGAAACTCTCCCAGCCACAAGAGATGAATGTAAGCAATTCAGCAGACTTGCTTTCCAAAGAACTGTATATTCCCTGCTTTGATGGAGGAATTTGATCTTAAAATCACGTGGAACTGCAGCAGCAAAGACTTCTTGCTGCTTATTGATGTGCAGAAAATGAGGAAGAGAGAAAATTATCCTCTAGCCATTATTTACCCGGGTGTGTTTGCAAAAGTTCAGTCTCAAAAGGCATGTGACAAAGCATCACAATCCAGATCTTTCCAGTATAGTAGAGAAAAAGCTATAGGGCTTTTTAAGTGACATACAGTCAGGTGAGTCCTAAATTGGGACTTAGCACTACCTTTATGTAGCTACAGTAAGGCAAAGCCTATTATGCTTTATGCCCACTGTATTTAATTGTACTTTTAGATGATATGCAAAAAGTTGCAGTGAAGTTGGGCAAACACAATCCCATTGGCACTTTCAAAAATAGGGATATAATGTTGAATGCTACTTTTGTCTTAGGAGAGGATGCACTCCAGAGATGTTTGAAATCATCTGTTTAATCCAATAGTCAGGCTGAGCTAGCCCAAGGGATGCAGTGGCTCTCTATGGATTCAGTGGCTTGCTTGTGTGTCTATGATTACACATTTGAGACCAGAGCTGTAATAAACTTGTTAAAAATTTGGGTTTATTGGATAAAAAAGCTGATTGAAAGCTATATATAATTGATCTTACTGAGGACAATAGTTAGTTGTGTTCACTACTCCCTTTTGGTACAGAATCTTAAATTCTCTTTCTTAGTTTTAAACGATTTTTCCTGGAGTTCATTTGGATACCAGGTCCCTATCTGCCTACATAGACACAGACTAACTGAACAGAACAGTGGTTGTGGGACCACATTAGGTAAATGGAAAGATACAAGGCCCTTCTAAGCTCTAAGTTGGTAAATGAGAAATGTGTCTGATTTTGAGATGAATGTTATTTTTCTCCTGAGCAGAGGGTAACTCCAAAATTCCTTAATTTTTTTTTCCCCCTTAAACATTCAGATAACTTTGGAGTTGTTACCAATGGTGAGAGATTCTGGCTTCCACGTCTCTGCAATGTTTAGCAGTCCTACTTAACCCCAGTGTCACGCCTACAGACCACCAGCCCATGACTGTGTTGATAGCACATTTATGGCATTATCCCCACGCACTTGGTTGCTCTCACCTTCAACTCCTCCGTATGCAGGACAGTTGATGTCCAACAGATTTCAGGTGTGGAGTGTGCTATGCTTTTTGAGCTCTACTTCTCCCTGGTAAACTCTGTATAGGAATTTCAAACAATCTGACCAGACTGAGGAGAAGGTGAGACAACTACAGGCAGCATCTTTCTTTAGCACAGGGCCAACGTATAGCAGGGAGTCCTTGTCAGATAACGGGCAGCTATCAAGCGAAAATGAAAAATCAACTGAAAATAAGAAAAGTTTTTTTAAAAATTAAGAGTCAGAAAATGCATTCCACCAAATTGAGACAGGCAGCAAGTGTTCTCACTACATTACTTCCCCTCCCTCGCCTTTTTTTTATTCTGAAATAGTTGCGCTACTGCAACTTCTTAAGGGGAAGACTGCTCTACCCTAACTCAGCCTCTACTTTAAAGAGGATTACTTAACAGTAAAAGGTACCATATCTTCTTATGAAAGGTGCTACACTGTCACCCAAAGGCACTGAAGTTGAAACTACAGACAAATGTAGTGTATAGCAGCACGTTTTAGCTCTGGTTCTTGTCTGACTCCAGTGGAGCATCACTGATTTACAACTACTGAGCATCTGGCTTAAATTTTCATGTTACTGAAATAATTATTACAGCCTTAAGGACAAAACTTTATTTTTTAATGCCATAAAGACCTCACAGTCTGCTTGAATACTATTTTTTGATTAAAAAAGGGGTTTTTTTAATCATTCAAAACCAAAGAAAGAGTACTTAAGAATTAGTCTCTAGATATAAACTATGAGGAAATGGCATAAAAAAAAATTACAACCACCTGGAAAATACCCTAGCCATCACAGAACAAAGTAAACTTTATTGTACATAAAATTTTGTAAAAAAAAAAAAAAAAGAAACATTATGAGGAAAATGGGAAGATTAGATAAATGGAGAAAAGCTACAAAAATTAATGTGTTAAAAAATAATAGCTTTTAATGCTGAGACTCATAACCATGTTTTTTTCAGGGCAATCACTCTTTTCACGACGGCTAATAATCAAGTACTAATTGTCTGGATTTCTTCTCAATGAAACAGGTGCACACTGGTTTAGTCACCTATTACCTGAAATGTTTGCTTGTTTTTCTTTCTCACTTGTTGACAGAGTTACTGAGGTGACAGCTGCTGATAAACAAATCCATGTAAATTTGAACTATTCAAAATTTCACATAGATAAATAATGGAAGGCTTCCATGCTACAAGGCTGATCAAAAGAAGAATTTCCAAAACAGAAAACCAGGTTATTTTAATTTGTATAATTTCAGTGAATAAATGTAATTATGCAGCATTTCCTTTTTTATTTTGATATTGAATTCTGGTAATAATATATTTTCTCTATTTATCAAACATGCATAATGCCTTCAATTAATTTATCTATTTTAATTTACTGACGTTGAATTACCTGTGTATACTTCAATTAATTTACCTATTTTTACTTTGCTGTTTGCTGGCATTAATTTAGTTCATAAGGTGCATTTCAGAAAGCCCTTGTTGAAAATGTGACACCATCCTTTTCATCTAGAGAAGCAAAAAAATTAGAGGAGAAGAAGTTGAGCTGGAAGGGAGATAGGTTTTTCTCCCCATTTTTTCCCCTTGAACTCAGAAGCTGAAAAAAAATTATCTTTCACTCATAGCACTTTCTTTAAAGAAGAAATTCTATGCCATTCTTACGATACTGGTTTTGGTTTGCATTTTATATATACTTCAAAATGCTTTCCATCTGACAAGTATTTCAGCTGAGTTACTTTAGTTAATGAATTGTGATCTTGTCTCCCAAACGTCTGTCTGCAAAGGAGAAACAATCATGGCAATTACAGGAATTACAGGATCAAGGACTAAAATTTTAGAATCACAGAATCACCTAGGTTGGAAAAGACCTTTAAGATCAAGTCCAACCATTAACCTAACACTGCAAAAACCACCACTAAACTATGTCCCTCAGCACCACATCTCCCCAGTCTTTTAAATACTCCCAGAGATGGTGGGTCCACCACTTCTCTGGGCAGCCTGTTCCAATGCTTGAAAACCCTTTCTGGGAAAAAATTTTTCCTAATATCCATCCTAAACCTCCCCTGGCACAACCTGAGGCCATTTCCTCTTGTTCTGTCACTTCTTACTTGGGAGAAGAAACCGACCTGGCTACAACCTCCTTTCAGGTAGCTGTAGAGAGCCATAAGGTCTCCCCTCAGTCTCTTTTCCTCCAGCCTAAAAAACCCCAGTTCCCTCAGCTGCTCCTCGTAAAACTTGTGCTCTGGGCCCGTCACCAGCTTCGTTGCCCTCCTCTGGACACACTCCGGCACCTCAATGTCTCTCTTGTAGTGAGGGGCTCAAAACTGAACACAGGATTTCAGGTGGGGCCTCACCAGTGCTGGCTATAGGGGAATGATCACTTCCCTAGTCCTGCTGGCCACCCTATTCTTGATACAGGCCAGAATGTCATTGGCCTGGCCTGGCCAATGAATGTCTTGGCCACCTGGGCATACTGCTGGCTCATATTCAGCTGGCTGTTGACCAGGTCCTCTTCCACTGGGCAGCTTTCCAACTACAGGTCTGTAGCGCTGCATCGGGTTGTTGTGACCAAGTGCAGGAGCCAGCACTTGGCCTTGTTATTCAGCTACATGTTCAGATATTGGTGTACCAAATGCTATTGGCATGAGAAATGGTTTAACAATTCTGGAATTGCAATTTCTTTGACACAGTACCTAAAAGGTCGTGCTACTTTTTATAAGCATTAGTAGTTTAGCTTAAACTGGGGATACCTTCTTGAATGACACTATTTAACCAAGATAAAATGTGAAGACTACCGTGTCTTATCTTTTAGCTGAAAATACTTTAGAGTATAATTCACTATTTGAGAAGGATATTTGAAACTTTTTTCCTTTTTTGCTTCTGAAGTAGTGATCTCCTTTACTTCCTCACACTTCCCACTCTTTTATGCTAATGATTAAAAAGCCCAATCTTCTACTAAAGACAATTGATTTGGGCCTCTTAACACAACAAGCCTTCAGCATTTAATGCAATTATTTTTTCTTGAGAGGCATTATAAAACTCTAAAATATTGCACATGTTTCATTACAGACAAGACAAATTTTGAAGGCTAATTTTGACACTGAACCAGAACTAAATGTATACTGTCAGAAATAACACATTAGTTTCATATGAAAGCTTTGTTCGGATATTACTTTTCCATATTAGCAGACGTGTTTACTGATATGATCTAGAAGATGCTAATATGATCGTACATTTCATTGCTTACTAGAAATATGATTAAGCCTAATAACAAAGTCATAGTGGGATATAGTGCAAGATGCCTGTCAAAGGCTCCTTGAAATATTCTCTGAAGATAGCCATAATATCAACTGTCTGTGTATGATAGGTAGGTCAGCATCAAAATGATGGAGGGTTGATGGGTAGAAGCGTAGAAGTCATCAACCTAGAAATCCCAATGGAATGGGTTGTACAACTACACAAAATCATGATCTGCTGCTTTAACTAGCCCAAAATTATCGCCCAAAAGAGATACCAACAAAAGTGCTGTGCAAAATAATCATAAAGTTTTTCCTCTCATTTGGTGTTCAGAAAGTATCAGATTGATGCCCCTTTAAAGTTGAAGGTCTTCACTTGTCCTTACATATGAATTTTTAAATAATGGATTCAACCGCAATGAGTAACACCCTCAGAAGCAAGGAGGTTCAGAAGCACAGGAAGGTCAAGTCCAGTGAGGAGAGATTACTGGGTCATACGATAAGGTTGTCTGATAGTCTCTGCTCAGTCTTAAAGGAAAGTGGCATCACTCCAGGATGCGTCAGAAAATGAGCACAGAATATAAAATCAACTTACACGTTATCAGAGAGGACTATGTGTTAAATCCAGGAAGACTCGATGCAGAGCTGAGGCCTTCTCTTGACAAAAGCTCGTGTACAGATTTTGCTCCGCACTACCAGAAAGGGCACAGATAACTGTAATTTCTCTGATTTAGCGAAATAACATGCCCATTTCTACATTCTGCCTTAGAAATTGATTCTCTTTTTCCACTGAGTCACTAGCAGAGCCATTATCTCCCTTTAGCAGAGATAAAAATACATAGCAAGTAAGTGTACACAACACAACATAGCTAGCAGCATACTAGTCATGGACTAAAGTGGAAGGAAATAAAAATTATGCTTGTAGAGCTTAGGTACTTAAGAGATGCACAGTATGAAGAACAAGCTTCAAAAAATAGAGATTTGCTTCTAAAAACAACTAACATCTGTGTGCTAGAGAACCGGGTTTGGAGAATTTCAATCTCTTAAAGAGCCAAATACTATAACTAGCAAAGTGGGGTTTTTTTGTTCTTAACGCGGCATTAATCATAATTCAAATTAATCTATTCCATTTTTTCCATTGTCAGCTTGTCAGGTTAGCTTAGAGATCAAGCTTAGTTTTCAAATTATCTATTTCTATTGCTTTATAGCAGAGGTCAATGAATGAGAAGCAAATTATATCTTCATGGCAGCTTATAAATTGAAGAAATATATGTATTTGCAGCTTAGCTTTGACCATTTTAATTTTTACATCTGTAGCTATATAGCTGGAATAAGAAACACAGTGAGGAGGTGCTAAAATGTTGCAAAAGTTCTTAGCTGAAACAGTTAGGAATCTGATTCTACCATTTTTCTCATTCATTCATGCATATCCCACAGAATGATGTAATAGGAATAAAGCTTAGATAATAACTAACTTTTGGATGCTCACTTGAAAGGTACCAGTAAACCCTCTGCAACACAGCATGTTAATGCCCTGATCCAAGACTAGAGCACTAACTGGGAAAGCAGCTTGGCTACCATATTTTTCAGATACATAACTTGCAAATTACTTGTTCAAAACCTGTGATTCAGCAGCAAGTAATATGCACTGAAACGCAACGTGGAAGGAAATCGCATTTGAGCCCTCTCCTCGCCAGAATACTCACAGCCTTGGACTCTTCCCTCTGCCACCACAGATTTTAAGCAAATATATGAGGTTATGGGTTATCTGGAGATGTATTCTTAGATTTCAGCAGTGAAAGGTTCAAGTTGTTTACAAGACATGGCTGCAAATAAAAAGAGCAACCCTGAATTATAGTACATACATTTCAGGATTTTTTTTTTCCCCTATGTTTTTAAAATGTGTTGCTTCAGCCAGGAACACTCTCAAATTTAATTGAGTTCATATGATAGTTTTTCATACTATCTTACCTGATCAACCCAAATAGATTAAGCCCAATTTTTGCTTAACTTTTAGTCAGTATGTAATCATGTCCATACATGCAAAGCCCACCATATGAATATTTTTGAGTGTACGCACACTGTTAATCTTGAATCAAACTAGTAAGTTGTCAAAGTCAAGCTACTTCATTCTGTATTTTATTCCTTTCATTCCACACTCAGAAACAAGAACTGTCCTTCAAACAACTGTGTTGTGGTTTGGGCTGGGCTAGCTACTAAATGAATGACAGATGCTCTCTTTAACCTTTCTCCCTTTCCAGAAGAGAAGGGAGAGAAAATAAGAAAACCAAAACTAGTTTAATGAAATATTAATAAGAAAAGACAGTAATATCAAGAAAGAAAATAATGAAATATATAAAATATATACAAAACCGGTATTGAGCTCCCAGGATGACGATCATGTCATCGGCAGGCACGAGGAAGTCCCAGACTGGACTCAGCAGCAGATGGGAACTGGATTCAGGAACATAGAGATCAGGACCAAAGGCAAACAAACAGAGTCTTTCTCAAACACTCGACACCGAAGAAAGAGGCTGACCCCATTGATCCCTCAGCTTTTATACTGAGCACGATGCAGATTGGACAGAATATCCTGTTGGTCAGTTTTGGGTCACCTGTCCTGCCCACTCCTCCCCAAAGGTTTGAATCCTCTATGCTGTTCTACTTCCAACCCTTCCAACAGGGCACACAAAAAAGTTAGCTGGCATTGGTTGTTAGAGCAACAGGAATAAGCAAGAGCCTGTTTGTGTAGCACTACTTGGTATTAACTATAAACATCAGATTATCACTTTGGAAGCAGAGAGTCTCTGAAAAATATGCCCCTAATTTCAAAGAGTTAGTTAGAAGAGACTTAACGGAAAAGTAAAATTACTGAGAAGAAAATTGGTTCTTTTCTACCTGAAGCTGAGACAAAGTGGTAGAAGCAGTGCTGTGCACGGGCAAGATGACTTGTGGACCTGTATCTGCAGTCATTTTTCAATATTTTTAAGTTAGAGATATGCTTTAAGTGCTACATTCAATTAGACTTTTGCTTTATTTGCTTTGTAGGCTGTACATGCTCTAAAGGTACGGTAAATGAAGCTGAGACAAAAAGGAAAGCAACTTTTCTGAAGAGGAAGACATCAAACTGTCCTTAGAATTTTTTAAAAAAAGAGTTTAATTTTCTTCTTCAGGATAAGAATATTATACTATAAATAACGCAATAATATAAATTAGCCACGTATGTCACACAATTTAACTCCGAAGGCAAAGTATCATTATTCCTACCTTAAAGAGTGAAACAACAAAGACACTAAGGGCAAAATGATACATCACTCGTATGAAAACATATAGTTGTTTCAAAACTCATTTTAGCACTCGAAGGGAAAATAAGCCATAGATTTCTACATGCCTCTAGCACTTTTATGAACAACTGTAGATTTAGTTTTAGCCATTTATGCAGTACTGTCAGGGACATCAGTGATAATAAAGGACTACTTTATGTACTTACATCTAGTCATACTGGCAACACAACTGTGAACAGATGTGGAAGCCAGACTCTGCCCTGGATTTTAAGTCAGAATCGCTGTGTGAGCTTTAGTGCACTAACATTTTACACATTCTGTATGGAAACCATACTAAAATAGGGCCCCGAAGGGTCAAAAAATTCAGTCTCAGTTCTCAAAGTAGTCTGAATATGCAAATCACTTCCTGTTTTAGGTTTGCCTTTTGAGGATGCTTCACAACATACATATATTTATAGTTACCTAGTTTTACAAACTTCCTTATTCTAGTGGAACATCAGGGAAAACAACAGTTTAACATCTCTGTTTATCATAGACTTAGCTGTGTTACAAGACCTTTCCAATTTCAGAGTGAAACAAATAAAACATAGGTGCCAGGTTCATTAGCATTTAATGAATAACAAATTAACTTGCCTCTGCTAGTAATCTGAACTTGTCTTACTCCTGAGTTTTTCAATTATATTATCTTCTTTCATGCAAATTAAAGGACTACACGAGCACAATTAGATGTGGCAGCTACAAACAACTGGAAAAGAACTCAACAAAATAAATTACAGAACTCTTCTTTATTCAAACCAAGCATGTATCAATTCAGGTAACTGGCAGCTCTCTTTGGCTTTTATCTATTGCAACCCAGACAGTAAATAGATATTAAGTTTGTATTTCTATGAAAATAAGCTAAGACTTGTTCCTTCCTTCTTTCATTCCCTCTCCTTACCCACTGCTTATGAAATCAGTTTCTTAATATTAAACTGATGCATTGTCTAGCTCTTCTGTTTTACTCACAGGTCTGCTTGCTCGAGTACATAAATATAGAGCCATCCTCTAATCTTAATTTATTCTCTTTTTATGAGATTATTCGTCCAAAGATATTCAACATTTTTCTTGAATTCCAGTTATATTTGCCTTGAGAATCTGGGGCTTCTGTTTCTCTCCCTCAGCACTCTGCTACAAGGGAGCAGAAAGCTACACAATAGTGGAGCTTGAAACTTGGACTTTTCCATGACAAAAATATTTTAAGTGTATTTTTCTCTAAAATCTTATTCTCTCTTTTGGGAACAATGGGAGTACAATGGACTTACTGTGGCATAATTTTGCCTGTCATCTTTTAAATGATAACTTAATTTTAGATGTCTAAAACAAACTCCAAAGTTTTTTGATGTAGTTTTCCGAAATGTGTCTTTGTTCTCAAGGAGCCAGTTGCTGTTCTTTACATTTAACTTCCTCTAATCTGAGAAGAAAAAAAGTCCCGCATTAACAATAAGCATTGCATCAAAATAACAGTTTTTAAACATTTTAATAATAAATGCTCATTTAGATTTAATAGCATAGGTTTTTTTTAAAAAAAAAATTGAAGTAATTTAGTCAAAATGCACTGCCATTTTCCAAACTTGCAAGGAGAGGTAAAGAATTTCAGTGTCCTATGTTAAATTATATCACTTGTAGATGATGTTGTTTAGCACCTTTGAAAATTAGAGTATCCAACAGCCTGAACCATTAAAAGCATAAAGGAGCCATGTACTGAACTAATGTTTCTTTTTGTCTTTGTATCTGTTTCTTAGATAATTACTCTGCCTTCAGAGCTCATGAAAATTTTATGGGACAAGGTTTAATTGACAATGTTTAGCAGCTGACACCTACGTAGAACAGTGTTTATATAAAACCAGGGGAGAGTAATCCAAAGTAAAAACTCTGAAACATACGTCATGGATCTCCTCACCACCTACGGTTTTACTGCACAAAGTTCAGCTGTTGCACCCCATGCCTTGCTAATGAAGACATAGCTGATAAAACCTACCACCAAAACAGAAAATGGGAGATCTTAAAACATGTTAGTGACAATGATGTGGAAGACTAAGCCACAGACTATAGAATGGATGAAACAATTAGAAAAAAACCCCTCATGCCTGTGAAGTTTCTGGCATACAAGAACATCAAAAAATTGTTCTTTGGCAGTTCCATGCTGTGTTAGTATAGAATACTCCTACTTTGGGGTTAAAGATGAGAATAATCTACTTAACAGGAGCATAGCCAAAAAAAATACCCTCCATGTGCCACCTATTTTAGTCTAGTAAACTTTGTCTTACAAAGGTTGCAAAATACTTTTTACCTTGCAAAAAATATACTCAGATATCCTGAAAACCAGTTAGGTTCTTATTCTATTCTTTCAAGGATATTAGTGATTATTTGTATGTTCTTCTGATACTGACCTCTGTGAAGAAGCTGACCATATGTCTGGCAAATTTTTGTAATTTTGGGGGGTAAATTAGACTTCCATAGCCAGGTAACTTTAGGAGCAAAAGTCAAGATATTTGGTATCTGGAGTCTAACTGTTCAACAGCAAGGCAATTCTGACCCTCTCCTGAGACTTTAATATAGGCCACAGATTAAGTTAAAAAAATCAGAGAACACTACTGGTTCCTTCTTGTGCCCTAGAAATCAAGCAAGATTAATGAACTTGTTTTGTAACCCCTGGAGTATGTTCTAGGTAGGTAAATGACAAACACCGACAGAGCAAGGAAAGCAGGTTGATTTTACATGGAATTAACGTTTAAATGAAGGGGATATGAAAGTCTCTTCCTTTTCAAGGAACATTTGTCATCAGTACTCACTGGTATAACCAGGGGTAACCTGGCCATAAACAAGCTTTGACTTCAGAGAAGCATTCTGGAAGCATTTTGTCAGACAATCTCACAGCAGTTTGCTCCACTTCTGCTTTGTACTTAAATACACATTTAGGACAGTGCTACATTTGTTATAATTTCTAAGCCAGTATGGAAAGTGATTTCACAGCAGGGAGAAAACTGTAGAATCTGCAACCCGGTGCAGCAGCAAACTGAGCTGTTGGGGTTTTTTTCCCCTGTAATATCTCATTTCCTTTTCTGCTTTAAGGTTGAACAAGAACAGATGTGAGATGTTGTGATCACTGCTTTTTCTGCAAGGAGAATAGTTTAATGGTTCTGTATCTCAGGCAACTGCTTCCCACGCTTATTTCTGTGATCTTATCAAGGTTGCAAACTACCTAAACAAAAGAAATTCATTTTGACGTCTAGAGCCTTCTTTACAGTTTTTTGTTTTACATTGATTAGCAAAAGCTTTTAGCAAGCTTTTGCCTCAATTTTTAAGTGTAAATTGGAGCACCGGTAGCATAGGAAACTCCACGGGCAGGCAGGTAAGCTGTGGGGATTTTTAATATTAATAAAGAAGCTTGCAAAAATTTGGAGGCATAAAGGATGTAAAAGATCAAAAGTACATTTCAAACAAGGACAATAACAAAAAACCCTCCCAAACTAAAAGAATAAATTAAAACAAAGCATGACGTGCATATGTGTCAGGGATACCTTTTAATCTTTCACTGTAGGACATCTCTCAGAAACAAACATAGAGGGATGCCACAGGCTCAAACAGCCGTTTCTTGGCATCATTCAGATCACTTGTGCTGCTTATTATGTTTTAAAGAGTAAGAACCAATTATGTTTGTTAGGAGTTACACACACTTTCTAGCCCGCCTTCAAAGACTGGATGAGACTTACAGTCCAGTGTACTAACGTCTCTGCTCCTGCAAACTTCTACAGGCAGTACCCAGCACTTTAAAATCTGCTTATATCAGTATTAACTTTCATGTTGAACACTTGCATTGTGTCTCATTTTATCTTGAAAAGCACATATGTCAAAACTCAAATCTAGACTTGCAAGCTCCACGCTTGCACTCCACTGAAATAATTTTTCATTAAACTTCAGCTATACAGAGGTAAATATGAATTGCATACTTACCAACAGCCCACTGGTGGTAAATCTTTGTGTCCCCTGAGGGCAATAACAAAGATTTTATTCATCATAACTCAGTGCAGAAAGCACCAAATCCTCAAGTAAAATGCTAGTTTGCACTGCCTCATTTCAGAGCTGAGTTGAAGTCATCACAGTCCGTAAAATACAAAGTGCAAGAGCAGAATACCCTTGATTTTTTTGTCTTCTTCCTACCACAGTTTGTATCACATATACTTGATAACAGTTTTGCTCAAGCTGAAGCCCAAGTTATCCTGTTACCTACATACAGGAACCATATCTATGTGACTGTCCATTTTATTTTTAAATGTATTTGTCATTCTCAGTAGTCAGGACAAAATTATGAATTGTAAAACGCTTCTAACAAGATATTTCAGTTTTCAATTTAGCTGATAACGCTGATTTAGGTTTAATTTAGTACAACTTAAGTTACATTTCAGATTTCTTCTTTGTAACTAAAGTTATGCTATTTCTGCTCTGATTGACCATCCATATTCTCTACCATACCACTACGCTTTTAGTACATTCTTTTTCTTGTCACATTGATTTACAGCTTACTTCAAGAAATGCTCACACTTCAACACTTTGATTAAATTACGGGGTTGATTCAAATATATTCTTCACCTAGAAATTCTATTGGCTTCACTGCGAATTTGCGTGTGCACAGAATGCAAAAGTAGGTCACATTCATAACAAACATGAAGAAAAATATCACAGCTCTTTTACTGGGCATTTACCTTCTTTTCATCCGATTCTAACAGAATAAATTGATGGAAATGATTATTTTTTACCTGTTCACTTAGGTCCTGTTAAGTGTAATCTTGCATACTTGAAAAGTTTCATTAATTGTTTTGGGGAATATCATACAAATTTATTTCTTTCTTGGGAAGTATAAAGGATTACCTTCTCTGTTCTACCTTTTTACACAACTGTTTAGAATAAAGATATATTCTATTATACTGTTCAGTTTATGACATCGCTTGGTCCTTTCTGCGTTCTTTTGAGAAACACGTCTTCGTTCATACACATTTGACTTTGGTTTGTATGTAGGCTCCAGGTGGACCTTCAGCCTTCATCACTTAAGACTTGAGTTTGATGGAGCTTAATTTTCTTTCAAGATAGACTACTTGCAGTCATTCAGCCAACAGTCAATAACAGAACCAAAGGCAAGAATAATTTAAAACACTAAAAATTCGTATGGAAATACATGGAATAATTGAGATCTCATAGGATCACTTTGGATTTGTTTTCTTTGATATTTTTCTGATTAGAAATCTCTCCTTGTCACCTGCACTTTCTCAAGATTTTAGATTTGTGTGGGCATGTTCATAAATGCAAGGGGCAGAGGTGGGAATACAGAGGTCTCTTCATCCATCTTATCCAGCCAGCATGCCAAATAATTAGTTACCTGACTTCAGTACAGCATTTTACAAATGTTTTGGCAGTTACTATGGAGTACATATGTGAATGGGAATGGAGAGGGAATGGTGAGTGTCAAGCTTTAATCAGGTTTCTGACTTTATCAGATAACAGTCCATCTCAAGTACACCTCAATTTCCCTCAATGATGTAAGTTCCTCTGTAATATCATACTTACTAAGATGTTTTCTCCTCCAAGGGACTACAGCAGTTTGGGAGATAATAGTAAGTAAATAAGAACTCTCACATTTACGCTTCTAAAGATAGTCCTACAGTAAAAGACTTAAAATAGCCAGACATAAGAACTCATTTTAAAAAATAAATTTAAAACTATATTAACTATCAAATAAAGAAAGTACTAGCTTTTAAAGTTATGTGTATTTTGTGCATACTGAAAACACTGTATCCAAAAGAAAGCACTGGCAGTTTATGTCTATTCTTTTGTTATTTTACATTCTAATTACATTATTGTTCATATAAAGCATGAGGATGCCATTCTGAGCACATAAAAGGGTAAATAAAGACAAGTTAAGTTTCTACAAAAGGGCTTATATGATAGTACATGCTGTATTTCAGTTAAATTGAATTACTTCTCCACTTTCTGATCTAGACAGATAGTGAATAGCATTTGCTATGTGAGCACAGATCAGCTGTTAGTGAATGCTATTGGCCCTTTCATGATACCCAAACAGCTGAAGTGCATAATGCCTTCAAGTAATTAGATTGTTTTCCTAAGTACTAGGGAAGATTTAAAAATTCAGTTTGCTACAAGTACCATCATTCTGAGCAGAATTCAGCTTTGAGGCAGGAATTCCACGAACATTTACACACTAGATCTATTTTCTCCTTTTGTTTTGTTTTATTTTTCTATAAAGACTTTGTAGACCCAGATTGTATTTTCTTTCTTCTACAAAAATCCATCGAAACTACATTGTAGTATATCAGCAAAGGCCTCAGAAACAGACCTGAAGATTTTGATGATAAAGCCTTAAGAATTATGCTCTTTCTTAGAAAACATCTCAAAGCAGGACGATACCTTTCTGTTTTTTTTTTTTTAAATAGGAAAGCCTATTATGTCACTCGCCTTTCTTTCATCCATTTGATTGGCTAGACTAGTTCACTCAAGGATTCAAGCAAGTATGAAGTTCAGACGGTGAAAGGTCAGACACAGAACTTCTCAGCGTGACGTAGAAGTTTGAGATTTGGCTAACAAAACAGCATGATGTATCACAATCCAGCTGCAGTCAAACGCACCCTCCAAGTTGTTCAATGCTCATTTTGAAGACCTTTATTCTATTTCTTCTAAGTGTTTCAAAATTTATTTCCTTATTCATTCCATGCTGATGAAAGGCTCTACACAAAGCAACAGGAGTAAAACACTTCTAAAACCCACACAGGGTTTTACACACAAACAGCTGAAAAATGAGCGAAATTGCATATGCACTCTGCAGGGACTGAAATTTTAAAGTGACAACTGATGCTATTCAGGGAAAACAGCAAAGTAGCAGTGAATAGTGAAATTAGATGAGATATAGTCAAACCTCTCATTCAATTTCTATCTGTAAATCACTAAATATGTTTCTAGCAATAATAGTATAGGAAGTCATATGCTGTTTCAGCAATCCATTTATAGTTAATTAAACTTATAAAGTGTAACCCCCAAGTCACAATTTTTGCTTTTGATTCAAGCTATGGTTCATTTATTTTAATGCCTTTGGGAGTTTTGCTAGTTAATAATTGAAGAGGTCATTTTGTTATGAATTGCTTCTTGCTTTTCCGTCCTGTTTGTTTATTTAGTTTACAGTGAAGGGAATTTTCAAATTTCTGAAGGGCTACCGGTAGGCACAGCCACTGCCAGCTCTGTGTTATAGCAGACAGTGAGGCTTTGGACTCATATCCTAAAACACAGGGCAACAATTTTCAGATCTCTCGAGTCAGCTACCTGTGTACTGATCTTTGATTTGTTTGCTAAAATGTGGTTCTGTAACTGATGTGTCATGACCTATCAACATCTGCAGGGAAGTTCTTGCTAGCAAGGCTCCATCACTTTAGGAACTGTAATCAGCATGCAAAGCCCAATGTTCATAAAATCAAGCTCTATGTTCATAAAATCTTTTTCCTCCCCTACGGTTTCTCAAACAATGCATTTCTAAAACAATATCTTGAATAGCAAGATGTAATATTAGTAATGTTTTCTTTGTTGCTTGGCTGTTGTGTTTTTTTCCCCAAACTAAATCAATGTTCATTAAAACACAAAATACCACACTAAAAAAAAAAAAGCAACCACAGACATTTTTCAAGGACAGGACAGGGGAAGGAGAGGAGGAAAGAAGCAGCCATTGACTGTGTTGACTATGTCATGTCTTCTGATAGCAAATATATTGTGAGAAATTGTATAAATACATTGAAAACCTAGACGATAAGATGGGCCACCTCATTTCCTAAGTATAGAAAGGGGGACCGTATCTGGAACTCTGGCAGTCAAGTCAACACAACTTCCTGCTGTACTGCCTGTTACTATAAAATAGGATTTATATGGCAAAGTTCTTGTAAATATATTTCCTTAGCTGTTTCAAGAAAACTACATCTATAGTTGTGTTCCAGAAAGGCTTCTGTTAGGTGGCCATTTGTCATTTCCCTCTTTGAACATCCATGCTTCAACATCTCTGATTGTAATATACCATTAAAGAATATTGAAGAATGTACTGCAACACTTCTCATTTGCCAATAAATGTTCTCAGTGAATAAACTGATAAAATATACAAATTCCTATATTTGGAAGGCTTGGTGATAAGTGATCCTTCACTAGATTCTACTCTGTGTTATTCAAGAGTTCTGATACCTGGTAATCTTTTTTCCTAAGGCTTTCAGTTAAATCTGATATCCTGGCTTATTGTCAGAAAAGTTTTCTTTTAACTTCACTTTTAAAAAAAAAAAATCTAGACTTTATGGATATAATCAAATGCTGTGAATGTGTCATTGTAGATTAATACAGTTGAATATATAATTTAAAATAATTTTCAAAATACAGACTGCAATCAAAATTAAATGTGATAACCTTTAAATAATACAGCAATGGTTTGCAACTGTCAAACATATCTTTTCCTTTCACCAAAACATTCAGGAACACTAAATATTAAAAAGAAAATCCAACAAAGTGCATATGTGGAATGATCGCTGGTAGCTACCTACACTTCAACTTCCCTTTAATGACATCTCTATCAGCATATTCATTCCAAATAAAGGTTTTATTTCCCACTTTTTATCAAGCGCAATGGCTTTAGACTGTCTTAGAGTCTCCAATAGATACACTGGATCTGCCAAACCTGAATCTTTGATTCAGACAAAACATTTATACAATTGCCACTAACGTTTGAAACACAGCTATCATCAATTGCATCATACAGTATCAACACACGGAACAGGGAAAAGCTTAGGGAATCCGACAAGAGAGAATTGCAAGGCAGAAAAATCATTACACAGACAACTGTGTATCAATTTCTTACAGAAAGAGATCAGATCTTATAGGATGAGATCTCCACGCTCAGTAATAAGCATATACACAAATGCCCACATATGCATTGGTACCTGCTGTGAGCAAAGCCTTGAACAGGAATCATGCCATCAGGAGAATCTCAGGCCAATAAGCAAACTAGAGCTCTGATGACCAGAGCTGAGGAGATCCAGGAGATCTTGGATCAGGATATGCTTTGCTCATATGTGCGCGCGCAAATGAATAACATGTGGAGCCAATCCAAACATTACAACTAACTTTAAATCCTTTTAACATACCTGGTTCCAGTATTTGTGTAATCACAAATGCTTTACATTTGCTTTACAAATGCTTTGCATTTTATATATGCCATGCTAGTGGCATATATAAACACAGACAGTGCGATGCCAACTCATAATGTGCTTTATTGCTTAAAATGTTACAGACCAATTAAAATGTGGTTCTTATTCCAACTTTGCAACCCATGACATTTGACTTTTTTCAGAGGTGACACTTCGGGATTTATCTAACATACTGTTGGAACAGCCACAGACAATTTAACTTGCTTGCAATACATTAGTTTATGCTGCTGCTATGAACAATCCAAATTAAATTCCCCACAGGGATTTTTAACTGCCGTACTAAGATGTACAAAGTAATTTTTTTTTCTAACAACAGGGACTACAATAATGACTGTTGAATTTGGTTTTGATAATGACAAATGTTACAAAGACAAAATAGGAATTCTTAATGAGATTTTGGGTGACACTATCCCAACTTCATATACTTACATATTTTCAAATCTGATAGTAGCAAAACTGTTTCCTTCATTATAAGATACTGCTTCTCTTATTATTTTGGATAAATTTTCTATGTTGCACAAGATCCTCTCTGTAAGTTGCCCTAACTCAGAGCGTTGTAAAAATCTGTAACTTCTTGCAGTATATAATCCTAATACAAGCATATAATCCTAATACATGAAGAAGCAGATGAATATAAGATCAGCAGAAGGGAATTTATACAAATTTCTGGCTAGGTACAATTTGTTCTCACTCTGTCACTATTTTATGTGTGGTTATAGAAATGTGGTTGAATAAAATGACAAAGCATTCTATTTTGATATAATAATGGATAAAACCAGTTCTTTTTTTGACTTTGAAGTGCGATTTCCCTTTTCAAAAATGTGGAACACCTACATGGTGTAGGAAGACAGATGACAAAGCTCTTAAAAGAGGAATACTAAACAGACTGAATAAAATAATCAAATAAATAATTAAATAAATTTAAATTGTGATTCTATCTAGAAATATAACAATGGAGCTCTAGATACCAAGGTTTTTTATTTACTTTTTTTGTAATTGAATTCTTTTAAAACCTTATCCTCTACCTTTTACCCCTCCTTGCCCATTTCTATCTCTTTTACTAGAATTAAAATACTCTGTTTTACAAGGATTTCAAGAAAGTCTGTTCATTCAATAGATTTCAAAAATTACTGAAATCAGAAGCCTGTCTAAATGCTCCCAAAAGTATTTGCAAATTCATAAAACAAATGCTGAAGATTCCATGTGGTTTTAATTTAAAATACATTCGTTGATTGCTACAGCATTTAATTTGTCAAATTCCACCTGAACTGTGATATCTGTATCTTCAGAACACAGCATACTTCTAACTCCTGTCTGCCAAGAGAATAGCTGTGTCCGAGTTATCTCAGGGGCACAGATGTCGCTCATCAGATGTACTGGGTTACGCTCCAAAATAAAAGTGAGACTGCTTACCCTTACGTGCATATAGCTGATATACAGCAACAAGAAATTAATGGTTCTAAACACCCTTATATATGTTTTGAACACTGAGTTTACACCACCTCTTTTTAAGTTTATAAATCTCTATATGAATAATGCTATATATTCTGAAAGGCTAGCAGCAAAATACTTTTAAAAACAATTGCAGATTTCAATCCATGTCCTCAAGTGATATTT
The DNA here is from genome assembly GCA_013398295.1 of Chionis minor. Taxonomy (NCBI): domain Eukaryota; kingdom Metazoa; phylum Chordata; class Aves; order Charadriiformes; family Chionidae; genus Chionis; species Chionis minor. The sequence goes on from VZSF01006446.1 coordinate 75,695, forward strand.
TCACTACACAGTAGTCTCTGTATTCAATACAGAGAACAGGAAAAGAGATCACAAACTAATGGCAGCCGTTTGAGTAGTCCTCTGAATTATTAATGTATTAGATCTATGGAAGCCATTTAGGATGACTCATTAAGCCGATTAACTCCACATTCCATGAGCAAACGTTGGGTGTTGTAACAGAACAGAAGGTAGGAACTACTAGATAAATAATGATTATTAGAATAGCAGAGATTTTTTTGGAGCAATTGTCAAGTTAGAAAGCATTACTTGAACGTCTCAGGAAGGACTTTCAGAAATTAGTGTGACAGAAAATTAGCATGAACTACTAAAAAAATAGATAATTTGATTACATAAAAAGCGTATATGATAAAATCATAAATAAAGAACACTATCTAGTTTGTACAGACCCTAAAATACAGCAGCCATAAATTAAAGCTACAGGTACATCACTAGCTCTGCTCAGGATTTAATACCAGTGCTTAGGCACAAAGGATTAAAGTGTAGCCTCTAGTAAATAAACCTGCTGCATGCAAACTGAGAGAATTACTGTTATTAGGGGATGCTTCACTTTGCATTTTATGATTTGTGTTTGCCTGTGTAGTTTCAGCATTGTCTTACCATAGTGTTTATTACATTTTAATTGATTAAATAAATAAACTTCACACACAAAAAGTCAAAATTTATCTTTGCACACTTAATGATATTTTCTAAACTATTTTCATCTCCTTTATCAATGTAAATGTGAATTGGCTGAAGAGGAATTAGCCATTTTATAGTGTACTGGAAATGAAATAATGATGATTATTTGGTGATGTAAAATTAATGCATTTTAATCAGCTGTTATTAGTGCATCTATCTACATGCGATTGTTTCCTCAAGTATTAAATGCAGAATAAAGATGTAGCAGATAAAAATTTGCAAATAGCAACAGTCTGTATGACAGAATACGTTTTCTTCCAATTTTAGAAAGCTTCATTACTATAGCACCTTAATTTTTTCCATACAAGGAAGATGATTACAGGAGAATCTAGAAGGAGAACATTAGTATCAGAGAATTATGATGTTTTTCAGCCCCATTCATATAGCAGCTTTTCACCGGATAAGTGGAATTCATATTACAGGTTCTTTAAACAATCCATGAAAGCCCCTTAAAATCCTTCCAAAACCTGGAACAGCATGCTAGGAGTGCTATAAAATACCTTCTAGATACCTAGAACCAGCGCAACTATTATTACTTGAAACTGACAAAAAAATGGTCTCATATCAAAGGCACTGATATATAGACTATAAATCATGATCTCACATAGTAGGAAGAACTATTCCTAAGAATTTTTAAGATTTATGGAGATTTTAATAATTACCTATAACATATAATAATCTATAACTTTGGTGTATACATATAACTGTAATTTATTACACTCTTCTAATATGCCAGTATAAACATTTCCTATTTATTAACCCTTTAAGTCTTGCAAGTTAGTATAAAGTAGTCTAAATTATAGAGACCTGTATTTTCTAATTTATGTTTGATCATACAAAGATCACCAAATGAAAGTAAGATCCCATTTATTCATAAGGTAGGCTTTTAAACAGTAAGCTGTTGAAAAAAAACCCCTCAATAAATTAAAGAAAACCCCAATTTTTAAAAATTTTTTAAACCTCAATATTTTTTTCCTGAATACAATATAATTTATAGCAGGATCTATGAATCTAAGTTATAACTTTGCTTTACTAGAATCCCTAAAATGAATCCAGGATCTATAGCGGGTATAATTACTCCTTTATAATGCAAAAAATACTGACTTTTAAAAAAAATAATATTTTAGATTAGACAAAACGAAACTCATTAAAAGAGGCTATTCTGATTAAATCACAGGCTTGAATCAAGCAATTAGTTGACATGTTGAACTGGACAGCACCAGTCAACAGGGCTTATGTAAAAAAAAGCAGTAAGAAAGAGCAGCAAAAAGCCAACAGTACGGAGCACTTCTGCTGAGAAGTTTTCATATGACTGCTTGTTACAATTCCTGCTGTCTTCACAACTTGAAATACATACCTCTAGTCCAAATGTGTAACAAATTCAGGAGACAGATACAGAACCAGGTATGTGCATTGCCTAAATATAGTTATTTAAAGCTGTGCAGGGTGCTTGCACTCATAGCGTTCCTTCCTCTCCCTAGATCAACCAGTCTGGCAGACCTTCCGGGGCAGGTCTCCTTCCAGATTTCCTTCCAGCATGCCCAAGGAGGAGACACACTCAGACTACGCACCGAAAAGCACACAATCAGGGTCCACGCTAGATCTCAAAACTGCTGGAAATGTCCACAAACTGCTGGACACTTGAGTGTCCACATACCTTGATGTAGTTGGCCATATAAATGTCCTACAGAGTCAATGAACACAGGCAACTTTTAAACTTTTCTTCTCTACATTAGTCATATAGTAAATCTAAGACTAATTTAGGCTAATGCATATTTCTTCCAAGCACATACTTCTTAAGAAAGCATTTTTGTAATTTTTTCATTATGTCAATGTTTAAGTACTAAAAGAAATCCCAGTATTTATACTAATGGAGTTTATCTCCAATGGAGTTCAGAAGGTGCCTTGAAGTCTTCTACATTGGGTACTACCTTGCTAATTTTTCAGCTAAATCATTTTACCTCAGTTCTCTTAGCTACTGACAACACCGTTTTCCAAAAATAAAGTTCTTCCTTAAAATAAATCCCCAGTTCTATAGCATTTGGATGAATAAAGCACTGCACCTATTTTCAATCAAGATTAATACAAGGCAAGTTTGTGTCCTGCAGAATAGTAAACTCCATAATCATAATGGGTCTCCCCCAACCATAATATTTATGAATGAATCTCTGAATTATTACTTTTATTGTCCCTGATGAGTACTACTTTGCATTTCAGTTTCTGTTATTTATAGCAGAATGCCTCAAGGAGCAAGTACAAACAACATATGGAGGATCTACCAACTCATGCATAATACTTCAGCTTGACTTGTTTTTCTGTGGGGATTTAGATACTAATATTAAACTACTTCATTATTGGTCTGGAACGCTCTGAAGGCAATCCCCACTTTTCAAACCATGTGATCTTTATTTGATAAGGAGGAAGAAAAAGAATGGAGCACAAGCTCAAATCGTCTTGCTTAGTCAAGAAGCTACAGAGCACTAAATATGTTGTACTAATATATTTATGAAGGCTTTCATGTTATCTCAACTAGTACACAGACTGTGAACTTGACATAGTTTTGGGACCAGGATGCATTCCCTGTTCAGTTGTTTTGCACTGGTCTGATAGAACAAAGTAGACAGAAAGCCAATTTTTTCAGGGCTAGAGAAACGCTCAGAACAACAGAGTGACTATTGTTTCTCCTTCAGAAAAAAGGCCTGGGGGAAAAGCGTGGCTATTCCTGCCCTTTTGTAATTCCTCTCATGTCATGAACTCACTTACATGCAAAGTTACACATAAAGCTGGTATCTCAAAGGTGTGGGAAACATTTTGCACTTGCTTCCTGTGCACAGGAGGCTGCCTTGTTTAGGAAGGAAAGATAAGGATTGAGCAGGAAATGGGGGAGGTGCAGCTGAATGAGTGGGTCTGCTGAAGCTCAGGAGAACTTCAGCCCTGCACCCCCCCAGTTAATAAATACAAATTGCTTCTCCTGCTTGCGGAGCCCTGTGGCAAGCACAGGATTAGGTCTTCTGCTTTGATGTAGATGCTGAAGCAGGACGCCAAGATAAATTATTGCTGGTAGCTCCCAAGAAAAAACCCTGGAAAGGTTATAAACAGTTTAAAGTCAGAAATCTCTTCTCTCATTCTCAATAAAAAAAGAGTTACCCTCAGTTGAAGCCATGAAGTATATTCTGTCAAGATGAATATACTTTATTGTATGTTCCTTTAACAGCCAACAGTGTTTGCCAAATTTTTTCAAGCACCAAGCTTGTTTGAAAAAAACCATGGCTTTTTCTGAAAAGCCATTTTAGAAATATATTAATTTCTCTTACTACAGTAGTTCTTTAAATATCCACACGTATTCATTTGTAAATATCAAGTTTCAAACCCCACGTTTAATTTATGTTATTTTTCAAATAGAAAATAGAAGCAACTTGGAAACCTTTTCCCCCCTATTTTAAACAGCCTAAGGATCATATTCTCTAATATTGTGATATTTTCCCCTCTCCGTCTTCCTGTAAAAAGTATGGTCTGACCAATACTAGCTGCTGTCTCAGTTGAAGGCTAATCTTTCCTCTTGGGTAGTGTAACTTCACGCTGGCTTATTTATAAAATAGAAGGTGTACTCGGAAACTGTAAAAATGCAATGTACTTAACCTCCTGCTCTTTCCCCTGCAAAACTCGACCGTAGCCAACTGTTCAACATATTATTGAACTACCACCATCTTTCCTGAGGTCAGTGAAACCTTTATTCAATCTTAGCCATCATATTTTACAATTTGTCAGCCATTTTACTTGCTTTAAGAGGGGAACTTTTATTTGTTTGCTTAAGAAAAAACTCTGACAGATAAATATTGAGGTTAATGTGCTGCTGTTTAAGTACAGCTGTGCTAACAAAGGATTTGTTCAAACTTAGACAGTGCCCTGGTTCTGATAAAATGCGTATTTGCATGTTTGTCCTTATGTTTCACCATATGTCATTGCCTGCAATGATATTGAGTAATACATCTGTCGTATTAGTTGATATAGTTGTTACTTTAATAGATTGAACAAATATAATCTGATCTTCTTAAATATGGGTATTTTTGCAATATGGTATTTTGCAAGGCTATACACTGATTGCAAATATAGTCACTGTCATAAAACAAACCGAAAATCCTGGAGAGGCTATTTATATAAACACCACTTAATATTGTCTCTGACAATTGAAGTGGAACAAGTAAGGCAACATTTGAACCAGATTTCAGTGTCTGGGGAGAACTTCTGTAATTTGTTAAATGGCTGTAAAAACAACCACTAATGCATTTTATTACTTGAAAACTCCATTTCTTGAAATTCTGACTTTAATTTTATAATGAATATATTTGAATATTCAATATATACCAAAATATATGGAGTATGAAAATACAAGCTTTGTTTTAGAAATAAAAAAATGTTTCTCTCACTATATGAATAAACAACTGAGTAGTTAAATAGCAATTATCTGTTTTGCTTATTTTGTTTATTAAATTGTGGAATTTATTGCCACAAGTTGTTTTGGATGCCAGAAGTCAAAATGAAAGAAAATCCACCAGGGGCTTTTAGCATACACAAACTAGTGCACGAAAACCCAGACTAGAGGATATATCAGCTAAGATTTCATTCTGATACTTGCTCTGGCATTATTTTGCCTCCCTAAGTGTCAATTATGGTCTAGTGTTGAAGAAGGTGTAACTTAGGATTTAAGAGGCTCATCTTCTCCAGTACCTCCATTTCTATGTTCTTAATACTAATTAGACCAAAAAAAAAAAAAAAAAGAGAGAGAGAGATATGAACTAAAGGATACAGTTTCTGTCTTTCACTAGGGTATATTTTTAAGCATAAAGATTATGCTATACTTAAATTAGATATTAATTTTTCTGGGAATGCATGTCAATGTTACTAAAATTTCCAGAGCTCACCTTGAACTATTTTTTTGTTTGGCAGGAGGTTTTTTTGTTTTGGTTGGGTTTTGGTTTTGTTGTGTTTTTTTTGTTTTTTTTACACAGATCAACTGCATTTGTCTGTATTAAACTTGAATCTCAATAGCAAGACAGTGTGCAGTTATAAACACGTTTAAATATATACATTTCTTTACAAATTACTGCTCTGATTTAAATCTCTATATTGTCTTCTATAATACTTTTTTGTAATTTAAAAAAAATTTGCCAATAATAGTATTTATTTTTTATTACATAAAATTTGCTGTTGTAGAAACATATCACAGTAAATTCTCTAACGCAAATGTAATTTTTTAAAATCAAATCTGTAAGGATAGACCATTGGGAATACTGGATTTTAAGCAGAATTTTCAAAGCTGATAAATGATCTAAATTACTGTCACGGTTTCAGTTGTTATACAGTTAACTTTCTTATTAGCAGCTGCGATAGTGCTGTTTTGGATTTGGGATGAAAGCAATGTTGATAGCGCACTGATGGTTTTGGTCGTTGCTATGCAATCAAGGCCTTTTCTGCTCCTCACGCCACCCCACCAGCAAGTAGACTGAGAGTACACAAGGATTTGGGAGAAGACACAGCTGGGACAGGTGACCTCAACTGACTAAAGGGATATTCCATGCCGTAAGACATCATGCTCAGTATACAAAGCTGGGGGAAGAAGGAGGAGGGGGAGGAAGTTCTGAGTTATAGCATTTGTCTTCCCAAGTAACCCTTAGGCATGATGGAGCCCTGCTTGCCTGGAGGTGGCTAAAGCCGATGGGAAGCAGTGAATTAATTCCTTGTTTTGCTTTGCTTGCGTGTGTGGCTTTTACTTTACTTATTAAACTGTCTTTATCTCAACCCATGAGTTTTTCTCACTTTTACTCTTCTGATTCTTTCCCCCATCCCAGCTGGGGGGAGTGAGCAAGCAACTGTGTGGCCCTAGTTGCTGTTTGGGGTTAAAACATGACATTTATAATGCTGTTTAATTGTGTTCTTACTTTTATAGACAAGATTACGTTTGCAAAGGGCAACTGCGTATTGGGTCTAGTATACAATCCTCACCCCATTCTTTGAATACAACGAGAGTCAGGAAGAGTAGAAATATTTGGTGTAGTCCTAACCCCACACATTGATTCAATTGTTCAAAGAAGATAAATTTCCCTTCTGTGAAACTCTTACGCCAATATTATGGACTGAGGAAGAGTTTAAACACCAGAAGGAATACAGTGTATCATTTCTAGCCATTAATAACACATTAGCTTAGAGAACTATTTTTTCTAACACATAGGACAGTTTTTTGCTGGCATTAATTGTAATATCTGTCCTCTATTATCAGTCAGGACACATCAAAACCAGGTTCCATGTGGGGTGAACAAACAATTTTAATTTTATCTCAGTCTTGTTTGAAGGAGGTTTCATATGTTTTTTGGTCTGGTTTCGCCTCTCTGCTACACATGATGAGTATACAAGGAACAAAATAAAAGCAATTGGTATGTTGTAAGACTTTATGCTGTCTTTTGAATGTTTATTTTGCAAAAACCCCATAATTATATCATAATAAATTTTATCAGGGACAGAACATAATTTCATTCAATTGTTAAACTGAATGATAATATCAGCATATCCTCTCTCTCTCTCTCTTTTCTTTTTTTTTTAACATATGAAGACTTAATTCACTTGGAAAATCAGCCAAGTTTTTGAATGCTTTTAACTCATGTTCCTGAAGCCATCCCCCCTAATTCTGAATCACAGTCAAATTCTGTTCACAGCTACTCCCCATTTGCTACTCCTCACATAAATACATTGACTCAAGTGGAAGCATTTAAGAATAATGTTTTTTGTAGCTCAGCCTAGCAATCTCAGTCAGTTGTTCTTGTTTCTACAGGGAGATGTACCTATGGAAGATATAAATTAAGCGACCTGAGTGGTGTGAAAGACAAACTGTAAATGGAAGTACTTTTTGAAAGTTGCACCATGAAACAGTCATTTAACTAGAGGAGGACTTGTTTCATGTTTTCCCAATTAAAAAGAGGAACAACACAGAACTGAGGTCTAAATTTCAAATATGTCAAAACTGTACGAGGTCCTGTTTTTGAAGAAGAGCAAATGCTCTAGACGCTCTCCTGGGATCCCTTCTGACCCTACATACAGGATGCTCTAAGTTTTATGCCAAGAGATTCCTTTTGGAGCATGTAAAGACAAAAGGAAGGGTTAGGAGTTACAGTCATGACTCCGTAAGTTGTTAAGGGATGGAAAGTTTGGAGGTGATAGAAAGGCAAAATAATTAGTTTACACAGTTCAATGCCCAAATAACGTGTTAGATGAAAGGAGCTTTCAAACCTCTCTTTCCTCATCGACTTTGATTCCTTTATACTTTAGCAGTTCATAGAGAGACTTACAAGGAGAACGGTACACCTATTGACAGCTGAGATTTGAATTATTAAGGTGAACTGAAATGAAATGCCCTTGTTTCCTGCACCACTGAACATCCCAAATGTGGCATCTCTTTTATTAGTGATGAAACTACTATTTTATTCTCTCCGTTCCACAGTTTTCTGAATGTTGAAGACAGCAATTTCAATGGCAGACAAGGACATTAAATACATTGTGTTTCAGAGACAAAAATTCCATTGTGATTGTTCACTGGTAGTTCTGCCCTGGAAAATTAGAATGCCACAACCCATACTAAAATTAATAAAATGCCTATTATAATACTGATGTATGCTGCTGCATATTTATTAATCTCATATGCAATAGTGGAATATAAGATGCCATAGAATAAAATAAAAAGTCTCAGGACATTTGTTATCTAACCAACAAAATTAATTAGAAATTAGTAAACTAGAAATGTAGGAAATATTATTCTAATCCTACTGACTCCCTTGGAAAAAAAACAACCACAGTCCTAAGAAGATATTTGCTTTACTATGAAATCACCACAATTCGCCATTATATCTTTAGATTAAATATATTATGAGTGTCTTGGTATGAATCTATTGTGCTTCATCAACAGAACTTTCATTTTTTTTTCTTCAGTAGTAGGTGTGTTTTTTATATCTGTACTGTCCTACAAAAAAAATACGTGCATTCACTTTACCCTGCCAAAATCAGAGGTATTAAAACAGTTCAGCAATGCAATTTTCAAGAGATTATCTAATATGGAAAAAAAAAAAAGCCATGAAGATTATATAGTTAGAAAAAATGCATACTTGGAAACTCTGTTAAGGCAGTGATGAGGACAACAAACTTTATCTGTTCCATTGTATATTTAGGCATACTGTACTGTACTGTAGTTATAAGTGTCTTACCAGTCTATGTTTAGTAGATTTTTCTACATCAATCTAGAATGTAAAACTGACTTAGATTTTATCATTTCCGACTGAAACTATTTTCTGACCTCCTGAAAGTATCTCTTGTATATTCTTCTGATTATATATGCAAAACATGTATCTTGTTTAATTAGTGATTTTAGGGGATGAAAAGGGCAAGAATCAATCCAAGAATTCCAAATACACTGACTTAGTGCCAGCAGCATCCAAAGGTATTTTTAAATAATAATTCCAAGTACAGCACTTTATACGCTCAATATTCATGCAATTTGTACTATGACCAGTGTATATTCTGTATTTTTCTATGTTTTTTTGAACTTATGTCCAAGTAATAAATTGCATAGTCATGTCTGAACAAAATTTACTATTCACATTTTACTTTGTTAATCCAGCAGAATCCCAGAATTTATCGTAACATGCCAGATCTCTGAGCAACTTCAAACAGTGCCTATTTTCTAAAACTGGAGATATATTTTACTTTTTCCCTTCACAGTACTCTATCTAACATTCTCTGCTCTCCTCCAAAAGACAAAAAATAATTCAAAATAAACTAAAAAAACCCTAAAGCTATCAAGAGTTAGGAGAAAGGATTCAGTCTTGTATTAGTGGCAGATTTGCCATAATTAAACATTTAATTAATTTAAAATTCCTTTGCTTGGGAACACAGAGGATTTTACAACCTCTGAAGAAGCTGCTAGTTTTCCCTAGTGGTCTGGAATTCACATTTAGGCTTTTCAATCTTTTCTCTTGGGACTTTTAAAACCTTACGTTCATAAAAATAAGAGTGGGTATAAGACATTTATAAAAGTATGATGCACTTATTCAAAAAATACATCTTCTCTTTTGCCTTTTTTTTTTAACTTACCATCACCATCTCTTAGCAAAAAGCAAATGTATAACAAACATGGTCAAGTGCAGAAACATTAAGTAGAATCAATTTTCAGCAAGTTAGCAATTTCATTCTTCATATTTCGGCTCAACATTAGTTAAATGAAACATTATAACAAGCCAAATACTGTAATCGAAGAAAATACCTTTTTACATTTTTATCATTTCTGTCCTTCATGAAAAGTACTTGTGATCCTCTCAGAATCCCAAAGGGGATTTCTAACTGACACAGCTTTGAAGAGCAATCAGGTATTGCTCTTTAAAAGGAAGCTTTAACATAATCAAAAGCAGGGCAGACTGCCAGTTTTCCTGGCAATCCCAAATGGACAATGTTCCATTAAGCACTCCTCCCTCAGCTTAAATTCATACTGAACTTAAATAAAAGCCTTGGTTGTGCAACTTCAGGAACTTGTTTGAAAATGGCAAACAGTCACTCACTCCAGTGAGACTGGATCAAAGAAAACAGGATAAAAGATACAGCCAATTACACCATTACTTCTTCTAAGCTGTTCAATAATTCAGCACTTCGGTACGCGTGATATTTTCAAGAACCCCTGTTTCAAAGTATTTGTAAGAATATCCTATCGTGCAAGCCATTTTCAGCATTATCATGCTGAAAACACGACCCACCATGGCAGTAAAATCCCAGTTATATTACACATAAAGGAGTTAGCCAAAATAAAGCAGGTTTTTACTGGAAATGAATTTTATGTATAATGACTTGATAAATCTAGCTATTTTGTAGCTGTTTTTATTTATTGGTAATACATTTTGGTTTTATTATAAGTATCCTAAATTCATCCAAGCACAAAATAAGACAAACTATATGTTGTACTTTCAGATTTAGTCAAAAAGAAGTACTCCGGGCTTTACCTGCAACTGCTGGAATGCACAAAGGAGGCTATATTTTCCATGTAGCCAGCAGCTCCAATGTCACATTAGCAGTCATTTTTTTTCCAGGAGCTCAGCTTCCCTAATACTGCGTGAAAATGTAGTCCACTTACTTTTTTGAGGGGGTGTATTTTCCACATTTTATATAATATTAAGAATTTTTCTCTTGGGACTCCTAGGTTTTGATGTCAGAGATGGTCTTGACTGTTAACTGGAGATTCCACCAGCATCACCATAAGAAGGAATAAAAGGACAAACTTAAGCACTTCCCTATAAGAAAGGAAAAATACAAGAAAACACAGTCCAAATATAATTATAAAGAAAGAAAAGGGATTGTTAACAAGAAGGAGTTAGAAAGCCTCATCAACTCTATTTGTATTTTCTAGGTCCTTGATAACGTCCTACTCTCTTGACATCCACTCAACACACTGGTTTCAAAACCTTCCTTAATTGATTTTTCTATTTAGCACAACAGCACATAAGACCATGACCTGAGTAGGCAGATAACTTTTCAAAATACTTGTTTTGCACCTAACTCTCAGAAACTGTTCTTGTAACTCTCTATTTTTTTGAAAAGAAGTGTTTAATTTAAAATATTTCTTCCCTCCAAATTCTTGCAAGAACATTAGGTGAAAATGGGACAATTACATTTCATCATGACATTCAACAAGAGTTCTAGTTGTAATAGAAACATTTTATGTCATTTGACTTTCTCATAAGTTAGTATTTATGGAGCTTATGCACACAGTACAGTTGCTTTTTTCATACACGTTCTTATATTGTCTACATTATTGTAGTTTCTAAATACTTAACATTCTGAAAAAGATACAAAAAATTTTTTCTGTACCTAGGAAAGGGAAAAAAAAAAAGAGATAATTTATTCAGCACAAAATTCAATTCATACCGGTCTTTTGTTAACTGCTTCTAGCAATTCCTTATTGCAATTGAGCCATCACACAGCATCTTCAAGAGACAAGAAAATTGTAATTTTTAATTATAATAATTGTTTGCCTGCATCTTTTTGGGCAGTGCCATGCAGGACTGACAAAGCTCTTCCCCGTCCTAAAATACTACCTTAAAACACAATATAGCAGTTTAAGGAAAACTGACTGGAAAGAGAAGCTTAACAAGAGCCTGAAGACATTTTCTGTTCCATTATGACTGTTTCTCACTTTATTATTCGTTACTGGTGCTTATTTCTAGCCCATCTGTGTATTGAAACCCAAACAAGTTTGCAGGGGGAGGAGGGAGAGCAGCAGCATCATTGTGCGAATACTACCAAATACTACCAATCCTATTGCCACAATCAGCACATGATAACTGCTTAGATGTGTGGATAAAGACTTTGTTTTGGTCCTTGAGGGTGAAAGAGCTCAGTGCATTGTTTCAGAGGTTGACATTTACTTTGAACATTACATTGAGAAGGTGACTTGCTTTGTGAATTGTCTATGTGAATCCTACAGTGGTCATCCTACACAGTCCTTGCCACCAGAGTACTGAAATATCTGTGTCAAGTTAGGTATTAAATCGTTTTCTCATTCTGACAGTCAGCTATAAAGCTGAAGAAATACTTTTATTTTCAAACATCTAACTTCTCAAACTATAATAGTCAGCTTATCGTCCTTAGACCATCATACCTACAACACCATCACTACATAAAATATATGTGACATTTGGCTTTGTCTTCTGTTGGATGGATACTGCTAGATATATGCATTCAAATATATTTTTTTTTTAATTGAGGCATCTTTTCAGCATTTGAGGTCTGAAGAGAAAATAAATGTAATACTATCTTTTCTGCGGAAAGACAATTCATCAGCAAACACAGAGCTCCATAAAATTAACAGAAAATTTAATACTTATTCCAATTCGACTCTCCTCTTCACATAATAGCACAGTAAGCATTCTATTCTGTCTTCCCTCATTGAAACATTACTGAGCCAAGCCCATTTAACTCAATTGGAGCAGGAAGGAGGTTTTTTTCCCCTGAAAAAACTTCAGCTTCAGTGCACATGTTAATCTGCCTTCATTCCAATTTCCTGACAGCAAGACTCATTAGATTTATTTCACTGAATTACAGTAGTGCAATAGTGAATATTATACTAGCATTTTAAACTGAACATATTTTCTAGGCAGATAATACCACAATCATTAGATAAGCCCAACTCCTCATTTATCAACATCTTATTCAGATAACTCTGGAAAGAAGAAGGTATCTTAAGATCCGAAGAAAAATTAAAATATTTATATTTATAGAGAAAATAAATTCCTGTCATATCCTTGACAGGAATATGGCAATAGTTTTGTTTCAGACCTCTATGTAATAAAACTTACAAAGCTTTGGGAAATTCTGAAACCTTCAAAGCCTAGATGGCTTCAGGTTGTTAGAACAGGAAGAGTTATGAAGAATACCTGTGTTTAAAATCTGCTTCACCTTGTAGACGAGAAAAACAGGAAGGAAAACCTTGCCACAGGGGGGCATAATGTCTAAACATTTGCACACACTATAACTGGATTGTATGGGCTGCTATTGCATGCTACCAGGCAATAGAAGTTTCACAAATTACAACAGAATTCATGATAGGTTGGGAGGCAGGAAGCAGGAGAGAATACTTAATTACTTCCCAGAGTAATAAAATAGATCATGTAACTCCTCACGCTGCCTTTTCCATCATTGTGCCACAATTACTATCATATTTTCTACTGCTGCTTCAAACAAATGATAGATTTGCACTTCAGTTCAAATCAGCTTCTTTCTCTGTTACAGGAAGATACATTTTTCAAAACATTATCTAAAGTTTCACCACCTTGATTATTAATGAAATCACACAGCAAAATGAAAATACGCCAAACCCCAACAGAACCCAAGTGAAATATTTTTAATGCACTCAGAAAAGACTGGGTACATATCATTTTTATTTAGGTTTTCCAGTGCCAGCTTGCTGCTGCTGTCACTAAGATTACACCTCCTTCTTCATTCCCTCTCAAGTACTCCAGCAAAAGCTAGAGTCATACAGAGTGACAATGGACATAGTGTCACTCAGAGGAAGGTTCTGATTGTTCTCCAACTGCTCTGGTCTAATCAACAGACAAATCAAATGTAACCAAGTATTCCTGTTGGGTTTTTTTAATTTAGGGAAAGTTTGTCTCAGCATCAGGAGTTTCTAGAAAAACTTTTATCTATAGTGACACATTCAAGCATTTCATTCTTACAATACGAGGTTAAACTCATGAATAAAAAAGTTATGCTAATGAAAAACCACAGTCCAGAATTCAGGCTCCCAATAATTGACATTTCATACTCTGCTGAATTTAGTACACCTTGCAACACTCTTTATTTCACTGAATCAAGAAAGCCAGATTCTTAGCCAGCAGGTTAACATGGGTCTTACACTTCTGTGAGAGCAATCACAATGAGGAGATCAAGGAATACTTGTTTGATTTAAAACTTTTTTATAAAACTTTTCGAAAACAACCATGAAAATATTATGTCATGTGGGAAGCAGTGCAAGATGGTGAAGAAAGAAGCATGGCTTTGCACAAAGCAGAAATGACACTATTCTTACTTAATAATGAAAAGTCCATAATAAATTTATAAACAAAAGTATTTAAGAGCATTAATTTGCAAACAATACTTTTGTCACATATAGCTCTACAACAGCTATAAATATTCCAAGAAAGCCAAGACAAACAAAGTAACAACTTTTTAAAGTAATTCCAAGTTCTTAGTGGTCTAAAAACGTATCCTGTCAAACAGAACATTTTAACATGGAAGTGGAAAAAGGCCATTTATACTCCATTATCCAAAGTAGCCAGATCTATCAGAAACATACCCTTTCAACCCAACTAACCATGAGGATGAATACTCCCCATTTGAGCACTTCCCACTTCGGATGCAGACGGAACATTAAACGAAGGTGAGAATTCAGAGCAGGGAGTTGCAGGCAGACTAACCCAGCTGCAGTAAAGCAGAACACAGAAATAAGTGCAATGATGGTGCTGAAACAGATAACCCAACACCACCGAACCACGGCAAGGGCTGCAAGAACTGCACTAATGATTTGCACTGATGGTTTACTGAGAGGACTTGAGCACTTGACAGCTCTAGAGAAGTTCACGTGAGAGTGCTTGGAATAGATAAGCCACGGCCAAGGTTAGCGGCCGTGGGTTTTTTTCAGCAGAAAAGGAACTTAGGCTCCCTGGATGGGATTCATCTTTTCTATTGTGTAAAGATTTGCAGCTCAGCTAATTTTGTCCGATGCCTTCGCAGTTGGCAGAGAGAATTATGAGTCAGCATAGCTGTCTAAAGCTAAGAGCAAGATAATCTATTCTTTTCATTTCTGTGTTTCAACCTATGCAGAGGTAGATCAAATAAATTTCAAAACAAATACCCTTTCTGTCTTTACTACCAGAGATTTTGAAAAACTGCGTTACAGGAGCGGGTGGAAGCTTTCACCACAGCAAGCTGCAAAATCATATCTACCATCTTCCCAAGTCCTTCTCCATAAGAGCATTCTGAAGCGATGCTTAAAAATACACAGTTTAGGATCAGTTCTATATCCTGGAGGAAGCAGTCGGCCTTCCTCTCTTTCCAGTTAAATCTGTAAGTAATTGCAAGTAATTGTTAAATGAAAGCGGAAATAAGTGGAAGGGTAACCATTTACTTACCATCTGCTTTTAAGAAAATTGTGAAGCGTAACAAGAAATGGGAGAGTTTTTCTAGTCTTTGCATTTTAATACCATTTAGTGATGATTTAGCTCACCGAACATTACATATTAGAAAACCAACTGTTTTGTTTTTCACACAGCAATTCATAGTGATGACAGTTCTTCAATAGGACATTTCCTCCCAGGCACTACGAATCAAGAATTTGATTTTGTTACGTTTACTCTTCTAACGCTATACAGAGAAAAAGGTGAAAGTAAAGGCAAATTCATTAAATGCTTACAAATCTGTCCTGAAAAAATGTGATTTTCTTTGTCGCTTATTATCCATCAGTCAGTCTGAGCGTCTTTTTTCATTTTCTGGCTGTCACATCAAACTTCATTTGACTAAAGTAAACCTTTAGAATAAAATGTTGACATACAGTATGATATTTTCTGGTACTTATACATCATTTGGCTATTTGACTACAGTTCCCTTTTC
Organism: Chionis minor; assembly: GCA_013398295.1. Taxonomy (NCBI): domain Eukaryota; kingdom Metazoa; phylum Chordata; class Aves; order Charadriiformes; family Chionidae; genus Chionis; species Chionis minor. The sequence goes on from VZSF01006446.1 coordinate 91,589, forward strand.
ATTTGAATGAGTTTTCATGCCTTTCTGACATGTGACTTATAATTCACAGTCCGCTTTCTTTACTACCCATGGATATTAATGCAACAGAATACCAATAAACATGATTCCAAAAATAAGAGATGAGAGGAAGATGCTATATAACTCTACCACCTATTTGCTTTTATTTCTCCCCTGTGTCATAGTCATCCAAAGACATGAAGCTCAAAACAAGAGTATAAGAGCATCGGTCTTTTGATGATTGGATGTCCTCTGTGCCAGCATAGGTCCTCATCTTAGGCAAGCATCATTGCAGCACTGCGTGGGCATTTTGCATAAATATATTGTACCCATGAAAAAAGCAGAGTAAACAAGTAAGAAGGCAAAAGTCCTCAGGACAAGGAGTAGGACAAGAGACCTCTGTTCAGCTCTCTCCCAAAGACAACATAATTCACCTCTCTGTACCTCAGTTCTGAATTTGTGAAATGGAGTAAAACTACTTCCCATCTCCCTTATAATCTCAGACTATGTATCTAGAAGACATTCAGATTCGTTCAGTGAGAGGCACTGGGAATGCGTAAGCATCCCGGGCAGAAAAACCAAAAAAAAGATGCAAAAGCATTCCTCCTTGAAACGCATGAATGAGAACAGTGGTCCCAACCAAGAGCCCATCTGCTCCACTACTGTTTTCAGCACAGTTGAAAGGTACTTAGGATAAAGTAAAACCTGGGCAAACTTACATGACTGCTTCCCTTTCATATACACCTAGCCTCTAACTACTTCCAGCTCAGAGCATTTCCTTTTAATTATTAATTATTCATTTTAATTTTTACTTTAATGTTTAATTGGTAATTAATCCTTTTAATGTTAATTCTTTGAGAAGTACCACTTTCTTAATTCTTGTTTATAATTCACATACAATAAATACTCCTATTTGTTGGCAATATTTAGCAGCAGACTCTTTATAAGGTCAAATACATGAGCACTTAAATATTTTTAGTATAAAATGTGAAGTCATATTGATTATTGGAGTATCTCCTATCAAAGTTCTGATTTAATTATTTTTAATTTTATTTGGAATTTATTTTGAAGCTCTAGATGTCAACTATCATATTTAACAAACAAACCCAAAAAAACCAACATACCAAGAATTTTGGTTTAAACTAATTAGAAGTGGTTTCAGTATCCATTTTTCTGTGCTCTAGAATAACTTCGTAAAAAATGTGGGTAATTCAGGCTTAGCAGCATTGGCCTGAACCTTAACCTCTAGATTGGTTAGTAAGATGAAGAAAACTGTTTTACATAGAATAAGCAATTTTCATCTTTGGAATCATATGGACTTCAATATTGTTCACTGGTAGAAATATAACTAATATTTAGGAGGTTAACTATAATTACTAACTCATAAGTAATGTGAGAGTTACACCGAATGATGGTGTTCTGTTAATTGTGTAGGATTTTTAATGCTTTTAGCTTGCACACGTTCCAAGTCAGGCAAAGCTTTCATTTTCATATGCTTTCTCTTTCCATTCACTAAGAACTCTATTCAATTTATACTCTGAATTACTTCTCTGCTGTAGCTCATTGTTATCCCATAGTTCTGTTTAACTCCAGAGACAAGTAAGTTTCTACCACAGCAGTCATTATAAATTTATATTTTCAAATTAAAATAAAAAAATAATCAAATATCTTTGTAAAGTATTTGGGGCTGCATACAGAACAAGAAAGTAACTTCTTCATTACACAAAATCTTGGAGCCTCACTTCTCCTGACAATTAGAAATGTTTTGGTCTTAATTCCACTAATGTATTTGGTTTAGCTCTGTAGTTTAACTATACAATCAAATGTGAACCTTAAATAGGTCCTTTAATTCTAGCATACAAGACATTCAGCTTCATCTGTTCTTCATCTGTTCAGAATGGCAAGGCCCAAAATTTACTAGGAATGAAAGAAATGATAAACAAAAAGGTATACATTCAAAAAAAGGGAACAATTCATAAAGACTAAAATATTTTTCTAGTGTCTTTCATTCCAAATAAGGCAGGGTGGTTTTTTTTCCCTACCATGAACCATATACCCTATGTCATGTAAATTTTCTTTTATCATTGTCTAGCTAACATCTACCAAAGAACTACTAAAGACAAGTAATAAATTTGCAATCATTCCTAACAATAAAACCATTCGTTTTTAAAACTGTAATGTTCATCATTTATTATTTTTTTTCTGTGCTTCTAGGAAAATTTTGTTCACGAGGTCAGCTTTTGGCAAAGAGTATATGTAAGTCAGGGCTATCCTGAAGACAAAAATTTGTAGTTCAAGCTTCCAAAGAGGCAGCAAATGCTGTGCAACATACAAGCAGTCAGCCGAAATACATACAGATGTTGAGCCCTTTTTTTTTAACATCTATGTATGTATAAAATATATATTTAAAATACATATAAATGTATATAGAGTGAGTCCGTTTCAAATCTGGTATCTCTGTATCAGGTTAACTGGGTGTCTGGGACAAGTGGGTTTTGACACAACAAGTGACACCAAGCAGACGGGGGCCTCTCTCCAGAGCTGATGTGCTGAAAAACAGCTGTCTCACAGGGCCCCGAGCAGCCTCCTGACACCCGCACATTAATCAGGATGTGCTGGATCATACTCACATACCCCAGGGACACTTGGGGTCCAGGGTGATGAAGAATATGCAAATGACTAGAATTAAATGTTTAGAAAGGCATAGAAATAAACTCACCAGGATTTCTATATATTAGTATAAGATATGTACAAAAATGTTAAACAAAACCAAAACCCTAAAATCAAACTCCAAGATTTGGACACGTTTTCTTTGATCAGGAATCTTCCCAAGACGGTTATACCACAGAAAAAGCACAGGAGCCAAAACCGTAAGAAATCTTATCAGCTGCCTAAGCCATCCTCGTTTTATTTATGTGAGATTTTTTCAAGTACTAAAGAAACCAGAGCACCCTTCATATGTAGAACACACTGTTTTGTTTGTTTGGGGTTGTGCGGGTTTTTAAATATTAACATAAAACATTTCTTACAAAGCTATGCACTAGCTAGGTTAACAGCCATTTCTTGTCACCCTAAACATAGTTTTCACTCAAGAGCACAAATAAGGGTTTTGTGAAGTTATAAGGCTGGTATTCAGAATAAGAGTTCATGCCTGTCCGCCACCTGGAACGAAGACATTCAATAAATGCTTGCAGCACATTTATAACTGGCTCTCTTTATTGCTAGCTATTTTGCAAATATTTTATTGGCAACTCTTTGCAGATGAAGTTGCTTAACTGTGATCCAAGGTAAATAGAAATCATTCAGACCTAAGGGGAAAATGTGTAAGTGTTCTCAGGAGAGGAAAAATAACTCTTGATTTAAAGTAGCATCTCTAGACTAATCAGCTTGCTTTCCTCAAACAGACTTCTTTCCCCCCTCCTTGTGCTTTGCTCCTACCATTTAATCCATTTCTGTTAGAAGAACCTCTGAGAAGAAAAGGTCATTCGGCCCAGTCCTGTCCAACCATTTTATGAAGGCATGTTGCTACTTACTGATATTTGAAGTCCAGATTGTGATACGGTTATTTGTCCTTGTTGTCCGGTCTAATGCTATAACAGTATTTTATTAAGGCAGCAACCTTCCACAACATGGTGATAGCTTTCAGTTATTACCCAGCTGTATCAGCTGTGAATTGGTGACCTAAAAGTAAAATGCTCCAAACCCATTTCCAATTGCGTGAGCTTTCCAGCCTTTCAAAGCTGTTAGCTCTCACCTTTAGGGACAGCAGATTAGGGTCAGTTTTAGTGCCTTACCATCTGGTACTGCATTACATAGTCGGTGATCTTTCAATTTTACCTCGATCGAAATAAAACAGAAAATAAAATTCACCAGAAACACCATGCTTCACACATATCACCCGAAATATCTGATTAAAAAAAAATACATTTGTTGCCTGTGTTCCATGAAAAAATCTTCGGTCTGAAAAAGTAGCTGTTTCCCAACATCTTACCAGTAAGAGCCTCGGAAGTAATAAAAAGATGTACATTTAATCAAAACTTAAAGAGTTATAATTATTACTAAAGAAAGTAATAATGATTTTACTTTATAAAGTATTAATTACTTTCTACAGTACTATTACGTAAAATATTATTTAGTGTTTTGAGACAGGAAGTTTTGAGAAATAAAACATGTCCGTTCTAATTCAATCTGCACCCATCATCATCTCTAATTCAGAAGTGTTAATTCCTTCTTCATAAACTTCCCTCTTGGCATTGCAACATCCTTTTCATGCCTATAAGTCCGCTTTCTTTTTAAGTATTGTCTTTTAAAGATGGTTAAAGCTTCAATAAGATCACAAAATATTGAAGGAAAGAAGTGTCTTGACAAAAATATTTTGGATTGCCAAAAGCAATGAATTAAATTTTGGGCTAAGAAATCGTGCTTTCCCTTACATGTTAATCTAAAATAATTTTCACCTTTGAGGCAGCTTTACCAAATTAGGCTAATGGTCCTTTAACAGATTTTGGAAATAGACTGATATTGTGTAAATAAATAAAATATTTGCTGTAAGTCAGTCTCCTGAAGGCTGAAGAATTACGGACACATTTCTCAGGGCAAATAACATCATGGTGAATTGTAACCGACCTCCTTGTGCGATGAATTATTTTTTTTTCTTTTGTAGCAGTCCTCAGAGGCCATTTCTATTTATCAAAAACCAAGCATTTAGAGAGACTAAAATAGCATGCCTAATATACCTCCATCAAATATCGTCCTTAACATATCTGCTGCAAGGAAGCATGAAGTTTTTTTACAGTATTAAACTTTTACTTGCTACAGAAGGGACAAACCTGAAACACTCTACCTCTTAAAAGCAAAAGGAAATGAAAGAGTTTGTAATGATACAGTTTCTTGACACAATTCCTTCTTGAAAGTCTCCTCTAATCCATTGCATCAGCCTAAGCTCTGTCCTCTCCTTTAATCTTTTTCTTGATAAAAAGCACTTGTCAGAAGAATCCATTTGAAACATGAACTTCGGTTCAGATATACTTAAAGGTTGAATACAGAGCAACACATTCAGATTGTAAATACTCAATACTGTGATTATGTGGTATCATATAATCACAATTTATTATAAAACTATGCTATAACTTTGCCTATGCTCTTTGTACTGCCATGTACAACTGGCTTAAGAGAAAAAATGTCATAAGCATTCTCTGAAATACTTCACTGCGCCTTAGTCTTTTAGCACTGTAATCACTTACAGGTTTTTTAATTCATCTCCAAGAAAGTGGATTCAGACCTGAGTTTTCAAAATAATTCCATCTTTTACGTGACGTGAAAATATACTGCTTTTCAAACAGGGGGAATCTATCACTCCTTCAGAATTAGCAGACCGCTACAATTTGGTGCATTTCACAACATGCCTGTAGGAATTTCCACTATTGCTGATGACTTTCAAGAACATCAGATGCGCTTAGGAATCGCCCAACACACCTGATCCAAGAGCTTCCCTACACAGTTATTTTCACAGTAACCTGTACTTCAGTACAAATTCCCAATATCCTAACTCACAGAAGACGTCTTCTAAAATAGTGTCTTTTAATCACAGCACTAATAGTAGTTCTTGGAAATCAACCACTTGACGTTACCTCAGAGTGACCTTATGCATCCAACCTTTGTACCACTTTTGCACTGGATAATTATTCCTGTTGTAAGTTAATTGGCCAATTTTGCATAACGACACGGTACCTTAAGAATAAAACATTTATTCTTGTTTTTGTTGTTGTTGCCTGATATTTGTAAGTAATTCATTAGTGTTTGTATGAGTTCATGGCATTCTGTAACATATTTCATAAACATTTATTATTAATAACGTGACAGACAATACTATGACTCACAAGACTAGAAAGAACCTGGAGAAGTTCTGTCTCCCTGCCCCAGGGAAAATGCTTCTCTTCTTCTGCCATTCCTGGCAAATATTCTAGTCAGTCCAGACACCATTCAGTGGCATCTACTGAGAAAGACTTCTTTCATCTCTGAAGAGTTTGTCTACTATCCATGCCGTTAAAGATTTTTTTCTAATTCTAAATTAAAATTTTCTTACTCCATGGCCACAGGAAGCACATCGCACCTTTCTTCTTTACAACAGCCTGTCATACACTTGATAGCGCTACATACTTCTTGATGTTTTAAGTTAAACAGTGCAAATTATTCCTCTTAATAAGGCTATTTAAATATCAGTCATTTCTATTTCTTTTCTACAGAGTAATTGCTAACTGTCATGCACTGGCTGAAAGACGGTGCTTCACTATACTTCTGGTTTGTTTGTTTTTTTAAGGATCCTAATATTGTTATTATTCACTATAGCCAGCCATATAAGATATATAGCTATATAATATCTATATAAAATTTTTTACTCAATGAGAAAAATTACTTATGAAGTCAGCCAAGGCCTCAGTTTGTAGTAGGTCAGACTACATAACAGAAAGCATGAACACTAGACTGAGTATGGACTATCACTTGTGCTGGGGGTACTGCATTTCACTATGGCTTGATATTTAAATGTACTTAGAGCCAGATGAGAAGCTCTCTAGTAAAGGTTCAGTGCACAGCACAAATCTCACGCCAACTAAAGGAGAGCATTAGCCTAATTGAGTAGTTTTATGCAATGCTATAAACGTAAGCAGAACCTCTCTGTAACAACTGATATTCTAGTCAAGCAAGGACAAGCTGCAGTGACTCCACCTTTCTGAATTTGTTTTGTAGTGACATAGTATTTTGTAAAACTGATGCCTCCATACTGACAATATATTGCCATGGAATTCAACTTTTTTATTACTATTCTGAGTGAAAATATCTTACTATCTTCCTAATTTTCACGCTTCATACTGTTACAACATATTGTATGACAGGAAACTATGAACTAGTTTAAATTGCCAATAGCACTGGATCAGGCCCACAGTTTTTTTACTATTGTTGATGGAAACATAAGAAAGATTTGTACAAAAGAGGCTTCCAAAACTCACAGCAGAAGTAATAATAGCTTATACAACTTGAAATGTAACAGGACAACTCAGTCAGTAGTGCAAGGATGCATATTCAGACAATGGCTTACCAGATTGCCTCCCACTGTCATGTAATACCAAACCAAAAAGTTTATGACATAACAATTTAAGACTTAACATACTTCCTGATTTTTCAGAACTTACATGAATTATGAACCATTACATTTCTATGTCACTTTATCATCTGGAAAATAGTGTAAGAAAGAAAAAGGATCTTTCCAAAAAAGTAAAGACACCGCTATGCCTATTGCATTCTCTGTGAGTCTTAGATGTTGGTGTTACATCATCTGCTAAAAAAAGGACTTGTTTTTAAATAGACATGCCAAGGTTTTCTATTCCAGTTCAAAAGCTGAACTCCCTTCTAAAAAAAATTGCTAAACTTCCTGGTGAATTTGAGTCAACAGTTTTATAAAAGGCATCTGAACCCTGAAAAGCAAATTTGTTTGGATGTACCCAACTTAATAGAATCTCAAGTGACCCACTAAATTTTGTTCATTAGATTCACTGACATAATTTAAAACACCTGATCCAGATAAAATTTATGTCAAGCACAATTTGTTTTGTAGCCATATGAAAAGTCCAGTCAGCAGAAGTTCAAATGGCACTTAATGGAATGAGCAAAGTACATTAATGATGGCTAGCAATAAAACCAATAAAACCTTCAGCAAGTATATTCATTAACCTAAGAAAGTGATACCTCTGCATCAGTAGGAAAAGAGATATCCCTCTTTCCAGTGTGTACTGATACATTCATCCCACAAAACTTTAGTGAGATTTCAGAGAATGTCCTGTTTCACATTAAAACAAAACCCAAAGCTATCTTACAGGCATTGTTTCAGTTGGTTGTTTTTTCCCCTCAATAAACCAGAAAGAAGGAAACTCAGAAAGGCTGGTAGTTGGTGCATTCACATATGAAAGAGATCTACTTAAAAGCCTGGTTTTCTGTTCCTCATATCTGAGGAGCATCACCTTTGAAGACTCAGCTCATGGTTTCTCAGCAGCGTAGACAGAATTTAATTTTTCTCTTGTCAGGATTTTGTTCGTTCTTTCAAGAGAGTAAAAAATCAGTTTTGCAGAAATAGCAGAGCTGATCCTAAAGGATAATAGAATACCTGGATCAGTAGGATGCTAGGAGAAAGTGAGTGTTGAGAAGGGTCAGGGGGATTTCAAAGTGCTTTCAGTAGAAAACAGGATTTCCCCCTCTTGCACATCCACCCATCCTGTAGGAACATCTTTGCTCTACTTTTTCTGTTCTCCTTGCCAGTGTCAGGCAGTTTAGTGACTGACTCTCCAGTTCCAGTTACCTTACAAGAAACTTTACCACCCTGCCTTGATGGCCTTACTTACTGTTGCATCACCATGGGGGCTTTGTGCACATTTTATGAACGTATCAAAAGGCTGAATCCTGTAGATGCGTGTTTACTGACCTACTAACTATATTTTGTATGTACAACTTTATCTTTAATCCTCTCTTTTCAGCTCCAGGTTGTGCTGTAACTCTAAAAGACATAACTGAAGAGGGACAGGGCATGTGCAGAAGTAAACATCTTAATCACTGTAGTGAATTTACTGAGCCTGCTTTTTTCAGGGTATTACTAACAATGTCAAGGTGATTCGGGAAAGATTTGCGATCAGCTCCTGAGCTCCTTATACAAAGACAAGGAATGAGATGTTTTTTTCCTTGTCTGCCATCAGGAATAAACAGAGTGAGAAGTGGGGACAGAAGCCAGAGGCAGAGTGGAATTGTTGCTTTCCTGGACACAGACAGGACTCCGAAGTGAAACGCTGTTGCAGGTGGAGCGATGCACTTTGCTCATAGACAGAAGCAGCAATACTTTACTGATATAAAACAGGGGTTTAACAAAGTTTGATGGTAAATGTGACAGCATTTTAACAAGATTCGAGATGGCAAGACACACTTAGTTATTTACTGCATAGAGAAAAGGGTCAGACAGAGCTGTCAGGGAGACCCTCCCATTGAGTGAGGAGGTTCAGAAAGGACCCCCTTGTTTTCTAAACTCCTCCTCAGAGAGGAGTCTAGGTGCAGCTGGATCCAGTCCTAGTCCCAGACTTGTCCAACGGTTTCTTTCTGAAGGATTATATATGCGCAATCAATCCTTTACATCACTTAGCTAAGATTTCAAAGTTTAGCATGCTGTTAGTCACTTACCAAGGATCTGTTACAACAAGGGATCTCTGAACCTCGAGGAGCAACCTTGAGCAGTGTCCCTACTTGAGGGGAGACCCTGGTGTGCAGCCCGCTGCTGTGCAGGAGAGCTCAAAGGCCTCTTGGGCTGTTCACTGTTTATGGAGGTAAGATGATTGACCTATAGTCACATTTGCATATTGACAACAGTATCAGCATTGCTAAAGTGAGATCATGGCTATCATGTTGTTATCTGCCTCCCCAAAACCACGTTAAGCCCCAGATGCCGCCATCACAACTACACGCACCCATTTATGAGCAGCACAGGTAGTTATCGCTTGGGCAGGGTCACAGGAGATAACCCAGGGCAGAGGGGGGGACCGCACCATCACAAATGCAGAGAATGCTCTGGCGATATTTTAGAAAGCTCTCTTATCTCTTGTCCTCTGTCACTGCAGTGAAAGCACTGCCAGCTTTAATAATTTTGGACAAAGCTTATCTTTTCCTACATGCTCCTCTTCCCATGCGCTCACTGAAGAATTATTATGCAAAATTCTAGGAAACTTTTGCTAAAACTCTATTAAATCATAGAAGTATTTTTGAAGACCACTTCATGGAACAGTGTGGGCCTTGGAGTGTTTACACAGATGCTAAGACTGAAGGACTTTTAGTGGAAAGTCTGATAGTGCTATACAGAGTTGGGCTGTAGGATATATTCTTGGCAAGATGCCATAAAACTTGCCTTAATTACTGAGACCAGCCACCCTTCTTTACTCCTCCTCTCCTGAAATTCCATGCTGGACCTCAAAAACAATACCCAGTAGGATTGCCAGCAGAACTAATGCATTTCTGTGAAGATTTTTCCATTTAGGGAAATACGGATTTCCACAATAAAATTTTCAACCTTCTGTATGGTACACATATATTTACTTATTTAAATTAACTATTTCAGCACTTGGTATTCAAACATTCCTCTTCAATCTACAACTCTACTTATGCAGCATATATTATAGAAAAAAACTACTTAATAAATGCACTTCATCTCAATGCCACAGTAGTGTTTGAGAGAGATAAAGGAAATGTATCTGAGATGTGCACATTCTTAGCAAATTCATCCATAATATTTCCATATCTTACATATGTTTTATTACCAGTGACAAAACTAAGAAAATCAAAAAAGATACAAGTGAATACCTGTGAATTTTCCCTACTAAAAATCACTTCAGAAATTAAGTGCAGTTTTTGGGAAAGGCTAAGGCTATCGTAAAGACACTTCTAGGTAGAACTTTGAGATCCTCACTCTTTGAGATTAGTATGAATTAAAGAAACATGGACAAAAGGCAGACTTTTTACTCTGATTTTGAAGCCTTCAAATTCTGTAGGCTTCATATGAATATATGCAAGACACAGCTTAGTTAGCCCACTGCTGAGATGTAGAAAAAGTCTGCATGTCTTAAGTCATGATGATACATATAATTTTGTCTGCATGCGCACTTAAAAAAGTAAATTTTTTTTGCTCTCATTCAGATTCATATTTCAAGTCTGGCAAGAAAAATAACTTGTCTGTGAGTCTCCGTATTAGTCCTCCAGGGTCTAGCTAGTCTGGAATTCTTCAGCAATTAGGTGTCTAGAGATTAATTAGGAAGGGAAAATGGTTCTGCCATAATGAAACAAAAACATAAACACAACCCCCTCCTTCTAAAAACAAAAAAAATTGTAAACACAATAATGTTTTCTACATAGTCAGCCAGTTAGAATCGGTGGAATCCCTTTTCTCTCCATTTGCTATGTGTCTGCACATTCCCATGTAGGCATACAAAAGACTTGGCTGTCTCAGAAATAAACACTTGTGCATTTCAGCCTCAATATTCCCCTTTTTTCAACCTGCTGTCAAGTTGCAGACCATGAACTACTTGTAAATCTCTCGGTATAGTAACTCGTTTCAGAAGGATGAGCAGTACAAAATGTTTATGTATTCCGTATCAAGACAAGATATTGGTATTGTCTTGGATTTTTCTTTCCCCAGTAGAAACATAAAGCAAAGTCTAAAAAGAAGGCAAACTATAAGATTGAGAGGTCCAGCAGAAGTCTGTATAAGTAGGCAACATGACAAAAGACACTACTGATAATTGTGGTACCATACACACTTAAAATACAAAATTGATTCAGATAGTTGGACATCTTCAATTAAATAAATACTTAGAAAATAATTCTCAGCCTCACTATTATCATCCAAATAGCAATTAAAATACACTTTATACAAAAAAAATGATTTGGTTTAGTATAAAACCCAAAATTTTACATAGAAAAAAATAGAATTGGAAAAATTTCTTAATTTTACCTCTCCATCTCAAGAAGGATACAGTGGGATTAAAAGGCAAAAATGCCTAGAAAAGAGAAAAGAAAAAGTGAAGAATTTATTTGTTTGGAGGTTAGATATAGCACATGACAGTACAAATTATAGACAGAGGTGGTCACCTGTGTGTTCTTGACCCTTTCTCACAAAACAGGAATACAAAGAAAGTAAAAATAAAATTCAATTACCAATTTAAAAAAAGATATAATTTTAAGTGTAATATGCAAACCCTGGAGTTTAAGGGATAGTAAGAAGGTCAAGCGTACAATAGCTTTAAAAATTACCATACATTTACACATACATACAGCCATGTGTGTTTAAAGTGTCCAAAGATACTCTAGGTTAGATATAAAATTATGAGGAACTTAAATTCTCATGCTTCATGAGCAGGAGACTTGTACTAATTGCTGCGGTTAGGAATAAAGTAGACCCAAGAGACAGTAATTCGACTTAATCAATTACAAAGTTTTATGATCTTTTTCTCTCTGAGGTATCAGAGAAACTGGACAAAATGTAATACCAATAGTCTGCTGTAATGTAAAGCTTATATTCCTACAGAAAACGAGTTTGAAATTATCCTGATATTCAACTTCTTATCAACTACTCATTCTTGTTAAAACAAAAACATTTTGCATTGTATTTGTATAGAAAATTGTATTTGTGGACATACAGACATCATAAAACCACCACAAATTAAGTAACATCTGAAATCTGGTACAAGTCCATCACAAGCACATGTCAAAGGAATAACAAAACATAACCTTCGAACTAATTGAAAAACTGCAAATCTTTGGGACAATTTGGGCTACTCATATATTTTGAAATTTTCAAAAATATTGCACATCATTTTTTTTCTCCCACTTCTCCCAGACAAAACCATTACCAGGAGCTGACAGCAGATATGTGAATGGTTTCACTTAACTAAAAAATACTTTGGACAAGTTAGCTACTGTCGAAAAAAATGCATACTGTTCTAAATCCCTCATTATCTGTGTTAAGTTAGAGCTGCTGTGTCACGGAAACATGAATAAATCATACATAAACCATGCCTATTTAAAACATAAGATATAATAATAGGAAGTACGAATTACAAGTAAGAAATAAATATTTTGGTAGTTTCTAAGTTGTCCCTTTTCTCCAGTTCACTTCTCATGAGCTCCTTGAATACACATCTTTTTTTCATACAAAGCTATAGAAAGTAATTTTTTGCAGTCATCTCCATAATAATTCTTCCCAGCCTTACTATAATACAGCTTGCACTTCTACTGAAATCTTGGGGTGAAACTCTGGATCTTGAAGATCATAAGCATTTTGACAAACAATTTAGCGTAGTCAAGATTTCATCTCTTACAGAGGCGACAGTTCTCCTGGACTTGGATAAGCCTCTATTTACGCATTCCATAATTTTAATAGTTTTTATTTCTCCAGAGTCCTCCAATGTTCAGCTAACATTATTGGAAGTATTTCACTTCTACTGAACACATTCTTTATTATACAAGACATACAAAGATATCCTCAGAGGCCATCCTAAATAAGACTCAAAGGGAACTGATATGCATGATATTTATTATTATTTAGCAAACAAAGCAGATAGCAAGAAAGTGAAACTTAAGTCTTGAAAATAAGGAAACTCTCTTTTATATCTACTCCACTGAATATTTTTTTCTGAAAGAACAAAACAAATACTCTAATCTAACCAAAAATTATACCATCTAATGGAATGAATCCCCATGTAACTGACACACACAAATGCCTACCTACATTTAAACCTTCATTAGAGAACATAAGGATAGCTGTGAAAATGGCTTCACGTCCACTGAGATGCGCTGCTTTGCTTTCAGTTTAGCTCCACAGTCAACACCCCTCCCAGAGGGTTTGGGGCAGCGTTTGAGCCCCTGACTCGCTCTCCTGATAAGATCCTTTAAAATTCCTCATAACATGTGCGGAGACAAGTTAATCAGGTCTTGTAATTGCCTCCCAACAATATATGCTCAAGCAGATTACATTCATTAGCAATCATACCTATAGCCTTATAAATCTAATGTAAGAGAGTATGAGATTTCTTTCCTTGAGTAGTGTCTGTTCTGAGCCCATTTGATGACGTTCTTCTGTCTGAAGTCCACACTGATGGACATGACTGTTCTTGAGACCTGCCCTAGCACGGATGCTTTCACACCCGCTGCTCCACGGCAGATTCCTACCAGGGAGAGGAAGCAAGCTTCTAACCACGACAAGTGTTGCACCCACAGGAAAACACACAGGCTTATCTCAGCAAATTTTTATGTCTTTGAGCCAATGAACCGAGCTGTAGCCAACAATCATTTCATAAGGAAATGAAAAAAATTCTTTCCATGCATTTTCACGTATTACTTTCTCAGAAACTGTTCTGATGTAGAAACCTTCTGTTGCAGGAGTTACCATCAAGCAACAGTTTACATCCAAGTTACAAAATCACAAGGAAGAGGAATAAAAAATAAAATGGTAATAAATCTTCATCTATAATGACATGAAAGGGAGTACAAATACTTCTGCCACTCACAATACATTTTTAACATACTTCTACAGAGTAAGGTCCGACAATTATTATTTAGACTAAGAGAAACAAACCAAATTGTCTTTTCTAATCTAGTATTATATAAAACTGTAATGAATTTGTGCATTATATACTCATTCAGAACATCATCTGACTTGGCATCATTTTACTTGACTTTTAGTACTGAATTCTCACCTCTACTGCTACAATACCAGACCTGAGCACTGAACAGAGAAACCAAGATAAGAATTTAATGGCATAGTATTTTAAACATTTAAGAGTAATTTGAATAAGTACTATTCATTTTAATACCACAATTTATATATGCTCAACAGGAATAGAGACTTTCTTGTGACAAATGCTACTGTTAGAATTCAGTAATGAATGGATTTTTAAGGCGGCAATGATCTTGTTAGCATTAAAGGTGATTTCCCTTTCTTTTTACATTAAAAAACTAGTCAAATTTCTACAAGTGATTGACCTCTAGTTGTTAGATATAAAGAATTATTATTTTTCTTACTTTTTAAAGCTTGTATCTGCAGCATGGGTGACATAACATGAAAAAGAAGAAAATGTATCATTTAATGGTGCAAATAGGGTTCACCTCTCTGAGAATGAGTTACCTTAGACATTTCTTTCAGCTGAGGAAAAAAAAAAGTTTTTGTATTAAGTTCAGAATACAGTTGCTTTTTAAAGCATTTTCATAAGTATATACTTATAAGTATATACATATATACAGACATTTCATAAGTACTTGTAAGCATTTCATAATTTAAAAAATATTTTTAATAATTTACATTCTAAATGTTTCCTAAATCTACTGATACATGTACAATAATATATTTAAGTACTGTATCAATTAAATATTTATATTTTTACATTTTTATAGCTCTAAAAATTTCTTCTACATTACTTTTTACTTCTTATCTAAATTATTGAGTTCATGATGTTACACGACAATAAAAAGATAATCTTTTACCTCAATTTTGTAGTCCACCTTTTCTAAATANTAATATAAATATTTCAGAAACACATGCTAATTTTTATTTCCTATTATTTGAGAAAAAGGCAGAGATAAAGGGAGAATAGCTTTAATGCATTTTCATGAGGCCTTCATTTAGAACACAGTAAAATACCACTGATATATAAATAGCCTGATCTATAAATAGCTAAATAAGTCAAGAACAATTTAAACATATTATTAAGTAACTGTTAGAAATATATGCATATACACATACACACATATATGTATATATATGGGGACTTTTTAAAAGTGGAATCTTTCTGATCTTTGTTGCATTAATATATAAACATAGGTCTTATGTAAACATATAGAATTTACCTAAATCTCAAGGGAAGAAAATTGTGAGGGGGGTGAGACACTGGAAGAGGTTACCCAAAGAAGTTGTGGAGGCCCCATCCCTGGAAGTGTTCAAGGCCAGGCTGGATGGGGCTTTGAGCAACCTGGTCTAGTGGGAGGTGTCCCTGCCCATGGCAGGGGGGTTGGAACTAGATACTCTTCAACGTCCCTGCCAACTCTAATCATTCTATGAAAAAAGAAAAAAACCCAAAACTTGCAAATTGAAATGTCATTTGCTTAATAGTAAAATGTCTAATTTCCATTTTGAGGTTTTTTCTTTCTAAAATCATTACAGATACTAGTGAAAACATATGTGCTATATTTGAGTGCGCACAGTTCTCAGTTTAAATAAATAAAAATTAAAAATGAGGGGAAAACAACAAGCATGGACACACACTAATTTAGTTTTATAAACTTTCTAGGATTTAATTTTCTAAGTTAATTCTAAGTAAAATTGTCACGTGTAGAATATTGCCCCAGTCCTTTGGTTGAGGATTTGGCATGGTATAGTACTCTAGTAATCCCGAAGAGAATATAATCTCAGGCTACACCCCAAACGTACTTTGTCTTGCAGTCATATACAGATGGCCCCACTAAAGAGCCCTTGTATGAAACAATCTACATTTTTCAAGACATGCTATTGCTCCCAGATACAATTACACTTCTGACAGACATTTCGAGTGACTCCAGTTCTAGCTTTGAAAATGCATGAAGACGATGATTTATTTGTAATATCTGCATTTATATAGGACTTAATTTTTTCATTATAAAGAAAAATGATGAATCAGTGTTTATTAATTGGGTGACTGGATGGTTTAAGCTGTTTTATTTATTATGAGGAGCTAAATTATTTTTTAGGTTTTAGTTATGTATTATTTTCTCTTTTCTTGAATTTTTTTTAAACAATCCTATGATGATAGACTCAGTTTTACAGTCAGTCCTGTGAGTTACATGACATTTAACTGCCTTCAGACTTATCTTTCATATCAGTTGGTTTTTCCTTACTGGAAAGTTACGTGAAAATCTTTAGAGAAGTACAGAATTATTTAACGATGCTGCCTAAAAAATCTTTATATTTGTTATGGATATTGTCTGTGTTTGCCATTATATTATGTTTAAACATTTATTAATATTTATTTAATACAGAATGTAGATAGTGGGAGAAGATTTGTAAACGAAATAACTAACATATGTAGTCATACAGGTTAGTGGTTGTTTTTTTTCCTACCAGCCTCTCAACCTGTTATTCAGACATCAAGAGAAATACACTTTGATTTATAAATACATCATTAACATATACATAATAAATTGAACTGAGGTTAGTTGTTTGGATCTGAGAGCTCACATTTTCAAAATTTATTTAATATGAAAAATCCCTTTATAAATACAAATTGTACACAGTAACCGTATTTGTGGCAGAAAACAACAAACAGCATGAATGTTAAAGTACACATAGCACTTGCTGAATCCTAACTTGTTTAACTGACATGTTACATTTGGAGGCAGTAGAGCAAGGACAGATAAAAACAGCACAGGATCTGGCCTGATAAGTATGGTAAAACCCTGCCCTTATAAAGAGCATTGAGAAAATGCTTACAGTTCCCACCACAGTGCTTGCGGATCTAAAACCCCTGTCTGATCTGACAGCCTATTACATAATTTCTTTTTTTGTTTTGTTTTGGGTTTTATTATATATATTCATAGTGAAAAGTCTCTTATTTTCGTGTCCTCTTTCTTTGAATAATAAATAAGATAGTTGTAAATTATCAGGGAAGACGTGCTCCCCTGTTTACCCCCGTCGTATTCGATAACCTGTTGCATCTTCCACTTAAGTGTCCTACGTCATGTTTCAAATTGACAAAAATTAAATGCAATGGTAAGAAATCACAAAGCAAGAACAAATATTTGAATGAAGTGATAAATACAGGAGAAATAGAAACACGGACAGAAAGCAGCACATTTAAATGTATGTCAAGCTCTTAATCTCTGCTATACAGTATAAGTAACATGGGAGTATGTGGCTGCGCTACTCGAGTAGTAACACCAAAATATTTTGACATATTCAATAAGGTGTTGAACAAGACTAAAATACTAAAGTAATAGATGAGTGGTAAGGAGGAAATATGTCAGCATGGCAGGAGAGATGAACTGAGATATGTAAGAAAGGGATGACCCCTTGCTTCTCTTTTTTCTGTGAAGAAGCAACAGAGCCAGTACACATGTGAGATAATAGAAGAAATTTCATTTCACAAACCAAATCTGTTGTCTCAAGTTTGACAGAGACAGTCTGTCCTGCTATCATCAAAAACATAACAATGCTGGAGAAAATTTAATTTTCTTCTAAAGGACAAACCAGTGTACCTATTGGACCAGATAGATGTATCTCCATATTCACTGAAAAAACCCTGCATAACTCCAAATCACTATTTTGTTTCTAAATATTCATTTATATATTTATTGAAGCTATCATCTTCCAGAAACTTAAAACATCGGCACAATTTTTGTCAGATCCTGTTTTTCTCTCAAAGCACTTGTTTCTATAAATACATATATATATTTATCAAAAAGGAAACGTAACAGATGCTTCACTAAAACAGTGAATGACTTACCTGATATGCTCAAAAGCTCAAAATGTCACTACTATTCTTTTAGGAATATGAAATATCATACAGCAAGTTTTAGCTGTATTTTGCCTTTTTTTTTTTTAACAGGTTAATGTCTTGCCATGTCTTTAAAGACAAACATTATTATTTCTTTTAAAGACTGCATCCTTTGATTTAAAATGCTGTGAAAGAACTACAGTTTGGCTTTTCAAGAAATAATGTTGTTTATTAACAATTTGCAGAAAAATGTTTATCCCAACACAAAAAGCACACAACTAGAACTCTTCTTCTGACAGCAGAAGAGCTAAACAAACATTTTTTTTCTTATAAGAAAGCAAGAGAAGCTGGATGAGAAAACTAGCAAAACAGAAGAAGAAAATAACAGCCACGGTGAAATATGAAATCTCTGCTCTATTGACCTCAGTGCAGTCCAAATTGACTTCAATGTGGTCAGAGTCTCACAGTCATCTGGTGAGGCTGAAATCTAAGTGCGTGGTGTCAGGAGTCATCACAGTCAGGGAGCTGAATTCCTTGGTACTGCAAGTTGTGTGTCACTTGCCTTCCCCCTCTGTTTATATCTAACAAGCATCCACCCTTGGACAATTTTAATCCAAGGTCATCTTTTGCCAGTGTTTTTTCATCTGACACCAGTCTATAACTTTCTAATTGAGGCTCCCATCTCTTCCAGACTTCCTTTTCCAGCCAGCCTTTCTTGTAAATCAACGACAAGTTCTTTGTTCCCAATCAGCTCCTCTCTTCCCTGCTTTCCTTCGGTGTCTGACCTTAGTGTAACCATCCATCTGTGCTAAATCTCCGCCCTTGCACCGCTACTGCTCACCTGCTAAATTAATCTTGCCATCCTATATCCGTGCTATTTGAATTTAATAATGTGAAACATTTTTAAGTCCCATTTGCATTAATGTAAATGCTTTTAAATTGCCTAGCTAAATCACAGCAGAGATTGGAAAAACAGAGCTTTAAAGATGGTGTAAAAGCTGAAGGGAAGGAGGAAAACCTTTCTGAGATGAAGCAAGCATATGATAGTCATTTCAAATTAAATACAATCCTCAGGAAATTGATTTGGTGGTAAATGTGAAAACACTGAAATCACCAGTTTAGTGCAGAGTAACAATAAAATAAGGCAAACAAGGTACCAGTTCATGTCAGGATAGGGAAAGAATTACTATTTTAATGTATTCGTATTATGCAAGACACCCTTTATATACCTGAAACATCTAGGAAAATATTAACTAATGTGATGTAAAAAGAGACTGATCTACAGGATCAGAGAACTGGAGAATTATTGAAATATCCAAGACACTTAGAAATGAAGAGAGTTACTGTGATTGGAGGTGTATTTGGAAGGAGAGCAGTCAGTTGAAGTTAGGTTCAGGAAATACTGCGAAGTATATTTGACTGAATTTTAAAAGCACTTTCTGCTTTTCATATGAGCTTCCTGTCAGCAATATTTTATGAGTAACTTCTCAATCACTGTGAGTTGCTGAGCTGGTGAAATGAATCCCGATTTTGAAAACACACACTTTATCCATAAGTAAAACAAATAAAGTCATCATGACTAATTCCACGCCCTAAAATATGTATGCATGTGCAAACAGAAGTACAGGAAAACAGATCAAATATTTACAATTGTCCACCCACTCTGATACTTGCAGCAGCCTGAGTAACATAAGCATCAATCTAAAGCAAATATACCAACACTTCCTGAGACAACAACTATGTGGAAAACATTAACACAATCTACATAATATCACACTTGTTCCTAGTTTCTCAGCTTAAAAGAGCGGATTTTGTGCATAATACTGTATTTAATCAAGACAGAGGTAACAGCTGTTAGCCACACACAAACAGCTAGATGCTGTAATCTTCTCTTCTCTATCCTACTTTCTCAGTATGTTAGAGTTAAGATGTGGGGAAAAGTAACATGAAATCAGTACAGCATTCATTAAAAGTGTCATAAAAATCCTTACTAGAAGACTGCTTCACATGCAATAAATATACAACTACAACGTCTTTAAACAAAAACAATCCAGCTTTTTTTAAAATAATTTTTAGACTTCCCATCTATATTTTTAGCTCAATACTTTTACCACAGTAATGACGTATTTGGGTGTGCGTTGATAACAGTTTGATAAGAAGTTAAGCATAGATGGCAGCCCATCAAAGGGTAAATAAGGTCTATGAGATACATGCAGTATTATACAGTGAATATAGGCAGATGGTTACAAAAACCCTATACTGAATATGCAATGACAATGATTTTTATAGCTCGAGTACATTTTCGGTAAATCAATAAAATGCACCAATTACAAACATATAGTAAAAGATAATAGTAAATGGAATAGTACGTAACATAACACAAAAGAATTGATTACATATTTATAGAGGGGAGACATTGCCAAATTTCTTTGACCTCAAGCTGCCCTACAGCTGCATGCACCATGTGCTGTTTGTTCCTGCAAACACACGTTGCTTGTCATCTTCACTGGTTAATGGAAATTATAGTGACAAATCCTGAATCCAATCCTTACCTAAACGTGACAGATAATCAATATATTTGCATTCCCTCACAAGCATGGATGAGGAGTATGATACTCTGAACTTATGCAAGAATAAATAATCTTAGCTATAAATATAAGAACTATCCATCACTCCTACTTATTTTTCCTATCAACTGCCTGGTAGCATTTTTTCAAGCTTGAACAAGGATACTGGTCATGGTGCACTGCCTAGATTGCAGGAACAGCATGAAGAGGTCTTATATTGTAAGTTATTGCCGTAGTCCCATATGGCACATAATCCTCCTGCAAGGCCAAACAACCACTAGATCTCACATTGCTCTTTTATGAGTCAAGAGAATTAGCAAGTTTGAAACAAGAACCTCCTAGAAGACATGGAGAAAAGCTAACTCAGCAGAAGTGAGCTGTAATATAGCTCTCTACATGTAGACTGTTACCCAATTCCAAGTTCATCTTTGCCTCAAAATTGCCACTAAAGCTGAAACAACCAACAACAGAGACCTTTTCAGTACTGCTGAAAATAGGCAACCTGATTCACAAAACTGAAAAAAATCCACTCCCCGAGTCAATATGACTAATAGAGTTAATGCATACTCTGCTTATAATAAGGGACAAAGAATTGAACTTGAGGAACTATCGAAGATTGGACCTCTATGCTTCAAAAATCCTTGAAACAAACATTCTTCAAAGCATCAACGAGGAAGACAAGATCTATGATTTCAAAGCTGGATGATCATTATCTGTAGCTTATCACTGCCAGGAAGATTCCTCTAAGTGTGAGAAGCATTCACTGTGCCATTATTCAGCCATGGCGCGTACATCTCCCAGTAAACCATATGGAAGAGAAAATAAGAGGATGATGATCTGTAAGCCTGAAATGGATTATGAGGCTTGATGATGATATACCCTATGCTTTTTAAAAATATGTATTCCCATTTTTTTAAAAGACTTTTCACCCAAAAATAACTGTCCCTGAGACAGAAAACAAAAAAAAAAACTTTTTAAAAAATTTTATACTTCTATCCAACTTTTAATGCACAAAGTTGCATTAAAAATACAAGAAGATACACATGAAAACCAAATGGAAGTAGACACGTTTGATTACACCAGAAACTCTTTCTGTCACTCAATGCCAAACATCATAATTAAGTACCATTATAGTGATTCAGGACTGAAACCCATACTTTCAAGTTATTTTTTATCCTGAATTGACAATAAAATTTTCTGTCCTTCGAGACTGTAGATAAGAGAGATAAAAATCGAGCACAGAACATCTCTCACAGGTATTAGCTTGATAGTAACAAATGGTGCCTTTTTATGTGTCCCAGCAGCACCTGCAGTTGTTGACGCTACCACTTGGCCATTTTTATTTCCACAGTCGAAGTGTGTAGGTGTATCCAGCTCATCTTTGGAAAGTGGAATTCACCAGTCCATTTCCCAACTGTAAACTAAAAGACTAGGCTTTCTGTCCTTTCATCTGCTTTAACTTCACAGGGAAATATTCACAATGGTTCAAAATGATACTTTACTAAAAAGATATCAAAACAGAAGCATCCCATTATAACGATGGGCAAGAATATTCAGTTTGTTGTTTTGTGTCACTTGGGTGACGCTTTTAACTTCAGTGAAGGTCGCTGGAAGAAGCCATATAACTGGACAGACTTGCAAATCAAAAGTGCAAAGAGAAGCAACAACATACTTAAATTAGCTTTCCCACTATATGAACTTTTCGGCCATCACCAACTATCACAGGACTAGTTCAAATCATAAGGTACAGATTTGATCGATTTCTAAAAACACACTTCACTTTCTAGCAGAAAACCGTTTTAACTTTGTCTTCATAAGAAGGGCATCATCAACACATCTGTCCCCAGAATGCTATAAAGGGTCTGTAACTTTTTTGTTTTCAATTTAAAATGTTCTTAACTCATCGATCTGAAAGAGCATCCTGCAACTGCTACTGGCACAGATGTGCAATGGGAATCTGAATAATAAATTTGAGAAGGAACTCATTCAAGTCACTCCAGGTCTAAAACCAAATGTTGCCCAACAGTTCTGGTGGCTGTCAGTGCCCATCTGTGACTCAGTGAGCATTGTTCATCGATTAAGGTAGAAGGCTAGTTTTGAGTATTTTAATAGAAATCTTTCCTTAATACTAGTTGTTAATCATTAACTTCACTTGGGAAAAGATAACATCTGAAACTGCATCTATTAAAGCATGTGTCAGTAACCAGCTAGAATGATTGAGGGATAACTGAACACACACAGAGATCCTCCAAAACCATGACATATGGTATATTATCCATTTGGGAATCTTACGCTTTTTTACAGTCTCCCTCTAACATTTAAAATGTTCACAAGCTTGAATAAATAATCTGTTGTTAAAAACATGGAACAAGGACTACAAAGTTAACAATTTGGCATGAGAAACACGGGCCATTGCTATGGCTGAAGCAATCATATATTCTTTATTTCTTAACTCCTTTTTGAAAACTTAATAATCTTGAAAAATATCTAATGAAATAATTTGATATATTTTCTTTATGCAGTATGTACATTGACAGGCTCTTACTTCCAAAGAGTGCGTTAGATATAGCTACCTTTCTCAAATAATTAACTTCATTTTTGTGAGTCAGAAAGTGGTAACTCAGTTTAGGCTTAAATGGTGATTGCTTTCTTAAGTCTGTTGCTCCTTTTAAATTATTTATACAGATTGCAGAAATTTCTACTAAACAGTTTGATGTGTCTATGTAAATATTCTAAACATGAAAGGGTATATTGATCTCTGCCTGGCACATTTCCATTACTCTGACTGGATAGATAACTACATTCCAAAATTGCATTTTTCAAAAGAGAAAAGACTGGGAAACTGAAAATCTTGCATTACATGGGATATTAGGAAAAAAACCCCACATCCAAACAAACAAACAAACGGGTTTTTTTCTCAGACCCTTATATAGGCTTCTCAAATTTGGAACGCAGTTTGATTCAGAAATGATGCAGAGTATTATTTTTTAAAAGATGACAAGGGAAAGATCTCCTCTTGCTTCATTTCTGAATATGACCAGAAAAGGCAACCGATAACTTCAGCTTTCTTTTGAGCTGTTGGTTTCCACATATGCAATGATTCTGATTTGAACGTGAATTTTTACCTCACTCAGCAAGTAACTAGTCAACTGATTTTTTGGATGTCACTGAAGTGTCCCTTAATTAAGTTAACCTGCATAACTGACATGAGTTATTAATATGACTGTACTTGTAGAAACTATGTATGCTAATTAATTATTAGATACTTGAATATCAGATGGACTGTGCCCCTCATGCCAAAAGAAGATACCGAGTATATCAGTACTTTGATTACGTACGTTTTGAGAGGCCTGCACAAATATAAGAGTTTGGACAAATATAGACTGATATAGTCTGGTAGTAAGAGCATAGAATTTCAAGGAAGATTGCACAATCACTTCCAAAATAAACTTGCACGTTATTGTCTAGATTTCTTTAGAGCCATTTGGATTTGCTTGCTTATTCATCTCAGTGACTGGGTCACAAATCTCCCCAGACAGAAAAGGAAGTGAAAACTATTTTCAGAAGAAATGAATAGCAAACCCCAAAACTAAAACCCATCTTAAGAACTTGCTTTTTTTCCCCATGCTGCCTTACCCATATTTCTACCTGAAACCTGAAAAGAGGTTATAGCGAGGTGGGGGTCAGTCTCTTCTCCCAAGTAACAAGTGACAGGACAAGAGGAAATGGCCTCAAGTTGTTCCAGGGGAGGTTTAGGTTGGATATTATGAACAACTTCTTTACAGAAAGGGTTATCAAGCATTGGAACAGGCTGCCCAGGGAAGTGGTGGAATCACCATCCCTGGAGGTATTTAAAAGACGGGTAGATGTGGTGCTGAAGGACATGGTTTAGGGGTGGTTTTGGCAGTGTAGGTTTATGGTTGGACTCGATGATCTTGAAGGTCTCTTCCAACCCAAGTGATTCTATGATTCTACTTTGATATAGGCTTAATAAACTTCTGCCTGCTGACCTTTTAGCTCTAATGACAAACTTTTTTAAAAAGCTGAGTATTTTGCTTAAACACTCTTACCAGAGTCCTGTGAATGAAAATTTTACCTTTATGGATTTTTAGTTTAAAAGTCCCTTCTTTTTCCACCAGACACTATCCTGAATTATCTTTTGTTGTCTGTCCCAAAATCCTCATGCTACACCACCACCATGACGGGTTACAAATAGATGAGTCTGTGGTGAATCTCCTAACGAGACATTGCTTCCTCAGTTTCACTGAAAAGCAGCTATCATTATGCTATAAGACTTTTTCCTTGCAAAACAGAATTGATTATTCTTCAGTCAGAGAATATCAGGGGTACATTTTAAATGCTGGTTTTTTTCTCTCTCTTTTGCTCAGTAACCTTTAAAAAGCAGCAAAGTCTTTAGTTTTAGACAGTTTTCTTATAAAAGTGGAATATTAGAAGAGTTACAAAGCACACCAAGGCATTGATAGAAATCAAGAAAAAGTGCATTTTTAACAGGGAGGACAGCAAGTACATATTTCTAACTGAAGAGCACTAAGTTCATCCTATATTCAGATTGAGAGCTTCTTATCAGATTGCAGTTATTTGGACTGCATAAAAATGCATCTGAACTAATCCAAGTCCTTCCACCACTGTTCTCTTTCACTTCTTTCCTCTTTTTTTTTTTTCCTGCCTTTCATCTGGAAGTACTGAAAAGTAAAATAAAAAACAGAATATATTTTTTAAAAAAATCTCGTGGAACAGGAAGTACGGGAGATTACATGACAAAATCCTAATTTCAAAAAATTCTGCCTATTTTGCCAGAGCAGAAAGTGATCTCTCCCCCCCAAGCCTGCCTCCTGTACTAAAACTTTATTCTCCTTGTTAGCCAGTGCACCATATTAGGGTGAGCTTTCTGGTTTTCTCATAGTAGAGTAATATTGTCTTCAAGCTCTAGACAAATATTCCTGATCACTTAAATCCTGGAGGTATTTCTAGGTATGCAAGGTTTGTAGGTAGAACTCAAATCCTCCTTGGAACAGTATTCTTACACAGTGAGTTAAAAGATACCATTTCATCCATTTCATGCTTGGAGCCAGGTATATTTTTCCCTGTTCAAAAGTGTTTTTTAATGCCTTGACAATGAGTTTGCTAGAAAGATCTTTATAGCCAGAATCAGTAATACAGCCCATACTGCAACCAAAGGCATCACAAGTGAAACACTGCAGTGGAGCTTACCATGGTACCTTCACTCATTTACCCATCATTTGGCTCAGGGAATCTTGTTAGACTATGGTTTTCATATATATATATATGAAAAATTTTAACTTAAATAGGTCATTTGAAAAGCAACATCCCTTCCTATACCAGAGTGCAGTCTAAGATCATTGACATTCTCTGAAATTTTGATTACCAGTATTAGGAGAAAGATTGTTTTGTTTCAGACTTTCATTATAAAAAAAGATGGATTTGGTCTCTGCCTGTAAGACAACTGCAGCAAGATCAGCACATAAATAGAGATGCAGACTTTGGTATTTTATTTAATATACGTACAGTAAGAATTGATTTCCACATGACAGCCTTCATGGCCCCTTGAAGTATTTGTGGTACATTACTGATTGCATCCAAAAATACTGGCGCACAGTAGCTATTAGCTCAAGGTTGGGAATAGTGGAATAAGTGGCATGGAGGTGGCACAGGAGGAAGAAAGACGTGTGGCAGATTGACCTGCTGCAACATTTTCTTCTGTGGAATTTTCCCCTCGTAAGTCAGAGATAAGAGGCAAAGCATAAAAGAACACACACAGATAAAACACTAGTGCAAGTCTGATACCCTACAGGCCTACAAAACTAGAGATAAGGACAGTAAACCCCTGCACACTTTGGAAACTTTACAGATGATACAGTCTGAAAGGTTTTACGTGTGTGCACATGTATTTGTAACTGGTTTCAATCACATACAGCTTCCTTTAACACTACGTAAGTTTGTATCACTGAAACAAGGTAACTACCTTTACATACTATTAGTCCTCTCAAAAATATAAAGATTTCTTTAAGAATAATTAAGATAGCTTATTTTAACATACAGCACAGAACATAGTCCCAAACTCTCCTACTACAAAATATTACTCAAGGTTCTACGTATAAACGTTTTGTACGAAAGTGTTAATGGAGAATGCTCAGAAGGTTAAAATACCCCCTTCTCTGCCATTTGATCTAAAGAGGAGCGCATCAAGATTCCTTTATACTGTAAAGTACAAATTCTCTCTCGGAAAAGATCCTACAGAAAATAAATCACAGTAGTTTTCTTAAACTGTCCATCACTTGAAAACCAAAATCACCTTTATATTCTCTGCAAAGCTTAAATATTCCGTTTGCCTGAAAGCAATGTGTACTCTCATGTCTTTTTTATACACAGTAATTTTATTAAGGGGATTTTATTTTCAAAGGAAATTGAACAAAGCAATTTAAAGGCTCTCAAAGGAATAATGAGAAGTAGTGAATTTTGGTGGATGAAGGAGTTATTTCCTATTTATTTTTCTATTACATGTTCAAATCAGAAATATGCCTACAAATGATCAAGGAGGAAAGAACCACATAATCTCCAGGATAAAATGATAAAAATAACCAGAACACAGAACAACAGATCTGCTAATAAGTATTTTGATAAGGCAATCAAAACAGAGTTGAAACTGCATGATTAAAGAAAAACTGTATTTAAGAAATGAGGAAAAACACTGGTACCTTTGAAACAAAAATAATGACTATGTAGAAGATGTTTAAAGGCGGGATACATAAATAAACATTTAAAAAAAAAAAGAGAAATAGATTACCTCAAAGAAGCCTACCACAGAGAACACATTTGAGGTAAAAAGCAAAAACTGAAAAAACGGAATTGTTCCTTAGCAGTGCTGTTTGCAATTGTAAATCAAGCAGAAGTGACTTACAACTGGAATGATATTCATGCTTCCCTTAGAGAATTTGAAAAATGGAAGGACTGGGGTGCAAAAAACCCAAGTTAATGGAAGAAAGCACTAGTTTGTGAATATAATGAAGTAATACATCAGAGGAGAATTGTGGAAATAATGAAAAACATCACTAACAATATTCAAAAATGAATCACGCATCCCCTTTGTATTATGGTGGGGGGGAAAGAAAAATCATGCAAGAAAAAAACAATGCAATTTCAGAAGAAGTCTAAGCTAAAAGAAAAATCTGCATTTGGCCCACAAGAGAAAGAATCAAACAAGAACAGATATTCTCGATTTTCAAGGGAAAAAATCAGGGATACAAAAAAAAATGTTAGTGACAGCCAAAGAAGCTAAAGAGACTAAAAAGATGTCTGATTTTTTTTAGGCATTAAGAGAAAAGCAGAATTAGAAAACTAACAAATTGCTGCTAAGGGCCAGACTCACTGATTTCAGAGGTATTGCACATGGATTAGAAAAGATGGCACTGGCAGATTAACTCCCTCAGAAAAATACATAAAAATGTGCAAATGAGGAGTCCAAGATCAGCAAAGTTGATCCAGTTTATGGAATCTGGTTTTAAATATAAGTAGGCAGAAAAATCATTTAATGCATTACGCAATGGGGGAGTTATTTTCTAAACCAACAATGATAACAACAAAGCAAAACCTCCAATACTGCATGTATTTGTTATAGCAGTTGCTAAGGGAATACTTAGAAATGTTGAACATACAGGACTAAGATGACATGGGAAAATAGCAAATTTAAGTAAAGTAATAATTCCACCATTTATTATATACAGAAGCTAAGAAAATTTTGAGACGCTTCCAAGAATAAACAATATCAAATGGATTCACTAAAACCCGGAGGTGATGATCTCATTCTCTGAATCTCATTTGGTCTTCCTTAAAAAGTGGCCAAATATCTAGCATGAAGTGAAAGAAGCCACAGGTTTGTTCATGGTTCTACTACAAGCTCTTCCATGTACATTTCACTTTTCCTGTTTAATAGTATTACAAAAATTGAACAGAATGGAAAAAAAATATTTGTTGTGATACATTTAGGTAACTTTCAAAGACTTTAAAAGTGGTCTCAGGGTAATCGTATTTCTGAAGCAAATAACTAGATGCTTCCATGAAATCTGATATTTAGTACTACTTTAATCTTAGAATTTCATAAGACAGCACAAACAAGAAGTCAGTGAAAATCATCAAAAATTTATATAAAAGGCATTTCAAGCAACAGTAAAAAGATAAAAATACAAATGAAACTATGAAAAAGACTTAATGGATAACCAACCTGTGGACCCTCATCCAAACCTCATTTAAATCAACAGAAGTATTTATGTTGGTCTTGGAGGACTTCATATGTATCCCAAAATGTGATTTTCTAACCCATAGGCAAAGGAAAAAACAATAAAAAAGAAATATTTAATGGGGGGAAAGATTACAGAAGAAATGAATAATGCTGATATGTTTAACAGTAGTAACAGGCAGACTTAATCTGCTTGACAAGAACTATAGAAGGTAACAAATTTTCACAGATGCAATTTGAGATTTATATACAGAAACAAAATTTGTGACAATTGTGTTTCTCATACAAGAACCTCCATTTTTAAAATTTGTGCTTCATTAATTATTCAAAGAAATGAGAACTTCTTTCATCTTCAGTTGAAAGCAATGTTGAATTTTTATATGGACATTGAAATAAATATTTAGATGAGAAAATACAGCTTTAAACCTATAGGACTCATCGGAAACCCACTGAAATCTTCCTATAAAGTCTCTCTAAGACTTCAGCATGTTTTCAATGACTTCTAAATTATATTTTAGGAAATTTGCTCCTGAGTAGACCAGGGCACCATTTCAAGTTTCAGTATATATGAATGTTCAACTGGCTTTCTGAAACGGTCCATTCAGGGTGGAAGGAACTGTGAAGGTTGTATTTGATTTCAGGTTCTGCTTAAGGAAGGGGAAAAGAAACACCTACAGTAAATTTTTGTATTTTTATTTCACAGTATAACAGCATATTATCTCTTTATTTCCATACTCAATTACTCCAGACAGTTTTGCTAAGCTATTGTAAACACTGCAAATTTCAGTGCTTAATTGTTCTATGCAGAGAATTAGTGGAGAAGCAACTGTGCCGCTAGAGGTTGAAATAAAAGCAAACTCTGAGACACCATGCTGATATGGCCACATAACTATGCTCAATAAAGACTATAGCAATTCTCTTGTAAAAGGCCAGGAAGAGCAGAGAGAATAAACACCAGCTTCTGGGTATATATATTAATATTTTAATTTTTTTGATAAGCCACTTACTATTGTTGACCATTTACAGCTTGAGCCTGTTTAGAGTTTCAACACAAGTCATATGTTTATTTATAGCAAGTTAATTAGTATAGCTGTCATTAACCAGGTGTTTAATTTCAGTATTATTTCCATAGAACAAATACAAATTTCATAAGAAAAAAGGAATGTAAAGAAGGATGCTTAATATTCCATTCAGTTTTTTCGTTTTCCTTTCTCTCTGTGCTACAGTGACCAGAGGATGTAATTAATGGTAGAGCATGGTCAGGTAATTGCAATCAGTTCAAAGTGCTTTAGGAAGTTACTGCTCTCGACAGCTGATTGTGTGCAGACCTGTCATCCATTGCAAAGCAACATCAAATTTAGCATACGTTTCTTGCAATGATGGACTGTTGAGTCCATCTTCTGAAAGCACAAGCTAAAGATTCAAAGTATTTCTTTGGTTTTCCAGTCTTTACGCAAAATACATTCCATATGAAGGTATAAACACACCATTAAAAAGCAGGCTAAAACATTATTAATACTAAAAATATAAGCCTATAATCATTATTTATTCCAATGAAAGTTGTGGCAGTCACAAAGCCCAAACCACTTAACTATGCCATATAGAACAAGTACTGTATTTTCTGCCAAGAATATTAGCACCTCTGAATTTCTAACCTCTCTGCTGGCAAAAATGACAGTTGTAGAAGAATCAAAGACTTACGTGCTAAGCAATAACTTTCCATTAGCGTAACTGAAAAGTTTCCTTAGCTTTTTTCTTCCCCAGAAGCATCTACTTCAGCTTAATAATACAGTAGGACAGTTACAGAAAACACATTCAGAATTACCTGGTTATCAACTATTTGGTTAGTCACCCTCCTCTGAACAGTCCTTCTAAGGAAGCCATGTTAAGTTACAAAACTTTTGCTTGATTCCATACTGCATTTGATCAGAGAAATTAAACATTGAGTTTTTACACACTGTATTTACAGTATTTACACACTGAACTCTCTTTAAAAAAATGCTTTAAGAGCAGATGGTCCAATAGAGAGAGAGAAGGAGTAAGGCCTTAAGAGATAGATCAATATTGAAAGGAGAGAGGACTATTAGATTAATTGAAGAGCATTTGTTCAGGAAGCAATCAGTTGTCTTTTTTTTTCCCTGCTCATGTTGCTGGAGACAAAATTTCTCTAAAAAAAGAGATGTAGGCTGATGTGTCTCCAGTGTCAGGATGGAAGGGCACAGCAAGGTGTGCTGCAGGAATTCCAGACCTCCACCCAAACCTGTCTCAGACCTGTTGTGGGATAAATAGCAAACCTCTGCTTCCCTTTCCTACATTCATTTCTGAGTAGAACTCAAGAATAATTTAATGGCAATATCTTAATAGAACAGACAATACCTCTCCAAAGCACATCTGACAACCCTAAAATCATGCAAGTCTCTTCCTGCTGAGAAAAGTGGCTTTTGAACAGTAGTCTCAAAGGTCTTTACGATGATCCTTGTCCTGAGTAGGCAGGGACTCAACTTTAAATTCCATGTTAATATTTGAGCTGAAGTAATATTAAATTAAGATTAATTCTGATATATTAAACATGCATGAATAAAACAACAAGGAAGTGAAGCTTAGAAATACATGCGAATTGCTGGGTCTGACTCTCACCTCGCTTAACATTATTTTATATCACTTATTGCAATCAAATTATTTTCTATTTACTCCAAAGAATCTTGTGCCCTGTTACGTTGCATACCAGCCACTCTAAATCTGACAAACAAGATGCATACTTTGGTTGAGAGGTTTTATTTGTAATTCTTATTTCTGCTTTCCTGCTCCAAAAGCTATTTCCAAAGGTTCCTATCCACGTTACTAGAAAATGCTATAGTTTTCAACATTACTGTGTTTGGCCTATAAATTATACAAGCCAATGCTACCTACCATTTTGTTTCTAGTATAGGCTTTCAAGTAAGCCAGGTGCAGTACCCTTCAATGACATGTGCTCTCAAGTGCTTTAATGCAATATATAGTACATCAGGCTTATTTAAAAGATGAAGTAGGGAGTTTTGCTTATATATAATTTTAAAAACCCCCAAACACCTATGTAGGCTTCATGTGATTTTTTCCAGAGGAAAATAATTAAAAATATATTAAATTCTATGAAAACTAATATTTATTAGAGATACACTTTTTTTGCTGATTGGTTTTCTGAGAAGGCTGAAAGGAGTTGAGTTCTTTGTTGCTGTTGAGTACCAGTTCAGAATTTCCAAGCAAGTCAGTTAGCTCCACATTTTCTAGCAAAAGTAAAGGAAAATGCTATTTACTTTCTCTGTAGTAAACATGTGTTCCATTATTACTAATTTATACTGCAGTATATCCAAAGCTCCTATTTGTGTCTGGAGCTAATTGTGAATGGGGCTGAACACACAGTGCCCATCTCAGAGCGTTATACTCTACAGACATTACACATGGATTAAGACTCAAAAGTTTAATCTCAGTCTCTTCTTTAGACAAAGATTTTGTACACAAGCTTGGTAAACCTGTTCATCTTTTTGTCTCCAAATTCTTTCACCTGCATGGTCATCTCAGACTAATTTATTCACGACAGAAACTTAGAGACGTGCCTGATATGATAGGATTTCCTACCCTTTCTCTCCTGTTTCTTCCCCCAACTGTTCCAGACCTTATGGATCCAATTACTGCTTTTGTCTTTGCAACTCACTGTGGAATCACACAGAACTGGGAGAACAGAAAGGGGAAATCATTCAGTGCAATGATGTTAGAAAACAACCAAAAAAAGGTGTAATGGCCCTCAGAGTTAGTTTCCTGCTGTGACGGGTCATCCCCTACCTACTGCAATCCTCATTCCTCCCCCTATAAGGGTAACAATGGTCAAAAAACAAGATTCCATACCTTAACTTCTCTTGGAGTCTACCCCCTTCCTTTTTTTATGAGTCTATCAGTTAAACTTTCAAAAATACATTTTTCATAATTTTTTTTTAATAGCATATTGAAGGAGGTAGTCAAAATTCAAAGCCCACTAATTTAAAGGATGCTAACTGTAAAGGAAGAGCACAAACAAGGTATAAACCGGCACTAATTTAAAAATAAAATAAAATAACATACATATTCCATAAAATTCCATTTACAATGAAAAATTCAAAATAATAATCAACTTCTACACTTCTTTTTCCTCTAACTCATGCCTGTACATGTGTTTCTTCCTTCTCCTACATCTCTGAAAAATCCTAGAAAGTTGTAGCAGAAAAATTCCTGATTAAGCCAATTAAGCCTTTCAGTGAAACTGGTCCTTCAAATGTCATTTTAAGTCGTACTTTGGCTCTGCCAGGATTCTTATCTAAATTAGGTCTGGACAATTGGATCTGAAAAGGAGCCAGTTCAGCCTGTACTGCTGCCTAGAATACAGCACCTGAGTGTACCAATTGATAAGTAGTATGCTGGGAGATACAGAGAAAAGAAGGCACTCCAGAAAACACATTGTTCCACTTCCTTACAATTGTCACCTAATTAGATAATTCTGCGTTACTTCTGCTAACTAGGTTTTCAGTTGTTGATGGATATGTATCAGAAACTAAAGATCATTGAAGACAGTTTCCAACTGATTGCCCCCATCAGAAAAAGCAAACATCTGCAGGTACAAAATACCTGGAAATTAACTTAACTGTGGACCAAACTGTGTGACCTCTGCACCACCTACCTCCCAGTCTAGTTGATGAAGCTACAGAGGAGAGGAGGCTTTAAGAAATCTCTTTCTCTCATCCCTAAGAAATTAATAGCCCCAAATGGACTAAAGATCCCAAGTTTATGGTATGCTAACAGTTCACAACTACACTAGCAGCCAATATATGAAATAGATACTCTAGAGAAGAAACTTAGCGCTTAGTAAAATTTGGCTTCAAAACTTCTATCCTACTAACGTGCAAGGTTTTGACCCCTGTTATACTGTATCAACCAATCCATTGTACCAAACCAGCTGTACACAAAGCTATACAACTGAAGTTGTAAGATCTCAAGACAAAATACTGAAGTCTCTTTTTCAGTGAGACTGAAGACATTTTTCTCCTCTTCTTTGAATCCCTCACTATTTTCTCATAAAGCTTTCATAAGATGAGAAAACATTATTTGTTTCACAGACAGTAAATGGTAAATTAGCATGCTAGTAAGACTTTCAAATTTAAGTGGATTATCTTTGATTTCAGTTAAAGTATTAATTAAATGCCATTTACCAACTAGAAATTAGAAGCAATTATGTATATGCAAATAGTTATAGAGTAGGGACATTTCTCCATTTACAAGAGAGAAATTATTTACTGTTAGCATGAAACAAAATGCAACCTGCTACAGTACTATGGTAATGTTGCAGGCACCATTAGCAATTATGGTAGCTATTGCAATTCTTTCAGCACGTTGTCTCCTATGAATGAAGCTACAACACACCATAGGACTACTTAGAAATTTAGACTTCTTATTCTAGGTAACACTACATAAAGCTAGGACTTAGCTTTGAGAAGTGCATAATGACCTGTCTAACTTTATTTTTATAAGCAGAGTTACTGATGTTAATGGGGATAACTCCTGTGGTTAGCTAGGCACATTTTTAACCGCTTTGTCAAAGTTGCATACTATCTCAGCGTGCATCTGAAGAAAGCTTATAATATGCAAGCAATAGTGTATTTGTGCATATCTATGGTCATGAAGAAGGAAAATAATTTGTAGCTAATAAATGCAGTGAATGAATTAAGCTGTTTCTGCACACAATACGTCTATACACCTATTCAGAGTATATTCATTATGTGAGTTTAGCATGCTCCAATGTCACCAAAGCAGAGAGGCAGACTCACCCGAGGCACTCGCTTCCAGCCACTATCTCACAGCTGGACTCCCCACCACTCTCCAGACTGACAGATCCTCACATATAACGTGCTGCCTGTTTTCATAACCCAGTGCTTGCACTGCATATTCAAATTTCCTCCTTGTTCCCCTCTCCTGTACTGTCGTCTTTTTCACTGCTCCCCAATCAGCCTTTCTCCCCAGTCACTGCATCCCAATACAGCCTTTCTATTCCTGCACTGCCATTGTGCAAAGAAATGTTTGCACAAACAAAATATCAAACAACAAACAAAGTAGGAATTGTATAGAGAAGAGAGCCGCCACGCAGGTAGCCTAACCTGGCTCTGTATAAGCCCTTTGTCCATACGGAGTGGCAGACAAACTCAAGTCAAAGTGAGCACCACTTCAGGTGCGCTTACTAAGAACTTCAAATTACACTGGGGGGGCTGTGCCAGCCCCACTGACCCCAGTATGAGCTGCGAAAAACCAACAATCTCTTACATATGCAAATACAGCATCTGAAGATCCAGATCGGTTATTTGAATCCTTAGACTCTGGAGTTTTACACTTCACAGTGACCGATGGCCCTCAATTGTTAGTTACCGACAGACCCAAAAGCTGAGCCAGATCTACCTTGCATGAAGCAGCCTTCTTTACACATACCTTGGATCCAACTCAGAATTAGTTTTACCAGTCATCCCAATTATTTTACTGTTGAACACTCTACAGTCTACAGATACAACACACACAAACCCCAAGGGTCCAAGGCTGTGAAGCAAAGGGTCTTACAATTAATAAATTGCTTCAGATGTCATCTTCATAAACAGTTGGCGAGCAACAGTGTTGCCATCAGTTCATTGCTCACTTCTAACTGGTCTGCAGTGCCATTTGAGCAAGCCATATATTTACATTTTAACAATTAATAAAATACATAGAATATCAAATGCATCACTGAAGATGCTGATTATATTAAAGTAAAATACTAAGATTTCAGTTTGCTATATTAATCAACATGGTTGCCTTGGTTGCACAACAATAATTAAATTTTCATTGCAATTCACTAAGAGTAAGATTAGCTATAAATATTTCAACAAAGAGGATAATAAGAGATGGTTAATATTTTATTTATCATGAATAACACTTTTAAAACACCTTAAAAAACACACTAAATTGAATGCAAGGGTGTTTTTTTGGAGCTTGATCTTTGCTTTTAAGGGCTTATAAAAAAAGGTATGGAGATAAAATTCTGTATCTGGATACTTGGCTTTTACTGTATACTCACAGAAAGAATCTTTTGCTTATCACTGAAATTACCTCCAGTATTTGACCAAGAACAGAATCGTATGACACTTTTCAGTATCAAGGCCCATTTCAGGCAGACAGGCAGGTCTTGTAAGTGTACTCATAAGAAAGAGATGGAGACAGAATTTTTAAGTAGAACAGTTTCTTTTTCCCATTTACTTAATGAAGTAGAAGGCCTCAAAGATTAATTAGATTTATTCCACTTTTTTTAACATAAGATAGTGGACTTGAACTACATTAGTTGTTGCCACGGAAGATCACACAGGTAGCTGGAGAGCGCTCAAGTCCCCAACAAATTCCAGTGCAACTGCCAGACACACACAGGGTCTCTCT
The DNA here is from genome assembly GCA_013398295.1 of Chionis minor. Taxonomy (NCBI): domain Eukaryota; kingdom Metazoa; phylum Chordata; class Aves; order Charadriiformes; family Chionidae; genus Chionis; species Chionis minor. Next base: position 127,924 of record VZSF01006446.1, read on the forward strand.
TAAAGAGAATGAGACTCTGTACACTGTGTGTGCACGGGGTCTTCAAATATCCAGCTACATAGGCCAAATTCCCCGTTGCATTGTCCTGAGATATTGGTTCATAGCAACGGGAAGTTATTCCTTAAAGCCTCTTCCTCCAAAAACACCGTGTAATTGTTGCTGTCCACCGCTCTTTTCATAGCTGCAACTGGCAGCAGTACTATGAAGAGCAAGAACAGACAAACTATATGAGAAAGATGTACCTGTGTTCCTAATGTTTAAGATCAAATCCTACGCTGAAGTAACTTGACTGGTTTTAGTGGACTTGTGTAGCACTAAGGCCTCAATTCCATATTTTTCTGACGTAATCCTCTTGGGTTTGAGTTTATGGTTAGAGAAAAGACAGTACGACAAAGGATCAATTTCATGTAAAGTTCCTGTTAACACAATTTTGATATGAAACAGTAGGGAAAGCACTCTTCAAGCATCAAGCACAAATTTCTGCTACAGCACTACCTGTCACTGGAATTATTATACACCCATCAAAATCTCACGCTTGACTTTGAAAATTTACCCTCAATTGGTTCCCAGTAAGAAGAAGCTACTGATTATACCTGCTACTTCATTTCTTCCCAATGTTACCAGTGAAAGTGAGATTTTTAAATCAATTGCACTAAGGGTCCCCTTTGGCCTGGGAAGGAAGTACACATGAGGAGTTAGGCACATGGATTCTGTAACAAACATACCAACTGGTTCCTTATAAATGTTTGTGGAAAAGCCACTTGAAAACAGATCAAAATAGCTCTAGATAATGTTTTAAAATATTAACTGGCTTTGAAATCATAAAAGAAAATAGAACTTTACCCCAGAGTTCAGAAGGTAAAAAACAGTAAAGAAAAGCAAACTATAGCAGTATACATCTGGGATACATCATCCCTAGTAGGACCAGGAACAGATGTTTGAAGTTTGCAACAGCAACTGCTATTCACCTATCAGTGCCTGGTGCAATCATGCCTGGCCTGATAATGTACTTCATGTGCTTCAGTGTTGTATATGCTAAATAAAGCAATACAGACAGAGAAAAACAACAAAAGACAGGAGGAAGGGAAATAATTAAAAAAAACAACCACACAACACAAAACACAAAAAGAAGAACAAAGGCACTGCTATCTTTTTTCCCCCACTGGGGTTTATTTTCATAATAATATTTTTGCCTTTAAAGTGCAACAGAGCAGGAGGAGCTCGGCTGTAGGTGTGTGCCCCTGGAGGGTGTCTTTGCTCGTAGGCACCACCACCACTGAGCTCAGCGCAGCCAAGGCGCTGCTGCTGCCAGCTCAGAGGCACAGCAGGCACCTACCATGATGTGAACACCAGCCATCGCTCCAGTGAAGACATTCTCATGTAGGGGATCCTGATACCCATGTGAACAGTCCTCCCTCCTAGTCACCAGGCCGTGGCACTAGAATGCCTCGCATTTTAAGACCCAAACATTTTACTTCAAGTACTTTCGGTACATCTAATGAAGCACATCTCTCAATTTCTGCAGGATATGGGCGCAAGCAGCTTTCATTTCCTTTACAGCTATAAATATTTCCCAAGAAAAAATTAATATGATCAGAGCTACATAAAACTGTTTAAAAGAGACTAAGAAAGACCTAAAAAGACCTATTACACTTCAGGAATCTTTACTAAGGCATATTTAAATTCTTTATATTGAGGTGCTATGTAAAACGTCTTATTTCAGACTCAAACATTTGGATACCTGATCAGTGTCTGTTTGGAATAAAAGGAATGAAGGGGGATAAAGTGACATAATCATCAACTGGGAAGCCCTAGGAAGCAGATTTTAGTACATTATTATACAGGGGAAACTGCATTTAATGGACTGACAATTTTCATCATTGCTTTTAAAAATCAGACCGTAAATATTTCACTGGGTTTTATTTTCTCTGTTGAATTCATGCGTTTCTCTGTTGAATCCATTGCGTTATGTTTTTGAGGTGCTAGTGGACACCAGCCATAGAAAACCACCCTTACCTATAAGAATTTTACCTTAGCAACATAGAAGCTAGCCAGTTTATTTCAATATAATTTTCATAAAATACGGCAAACGAAAACCATGGATATACAAGGAAAAAGTGCATTTCAGAGGGTGGAAAACCCATCTAAAGTAAGAGGCTTAATCTTACTAAACAATTCAAAATTTTCAAGAATTTTAGCAGATAAGGACTTTAAGTGTTATGTATGCATCCAAGCACCCCTTCCAACCTGCAATGCAATTTAACTGAAAGACCAAAAAACTGTATTTTCCTTCAGATTTTTATGTATTTGCATTTTACTTCTGAGTACCTTATTAATTCTACTGTTAAAATGATACAGTTGATTACTTTGAGATTTATGTTGATTGCTTTTATAACAAGAAGAGAAAAACCCAGTATTTTTAAAAGAAAAAAAAGGGACCATTTAAAAGCAATAGTTGTCGATATTAAAATGACTGAAACTATGTCAAGCCCATTTTAGCCTGTTCAGGTTCCTAAGAACTGAAGATTCTCTGCACAAAACCACACAAGTCTGAATTCTGAAAGAAAACTTGCAGTAAGTTTCTTCTGAGTTGCTGATAAGCTAAATTCTTTACTTGATTTCAAACACGTGACATAGAACAGAGTAGCATTTTTAACATTACTCTGAAAATTTACATAAGAGAATGGCCACTGCATATGTGCCTTTCAGCAGGGATATAAACAAACAACAAGATTTTTGTTCTTTCATTATTATTATTTTGCTTTCTTGCATACAGTCAGCAAGGTCCCAATTCCTTAGGTGCTGTAAATTTTTTTAAGTAGCCAAATACCCTGAACTCTCAAAACAACTTTTTATTCAGAACCTGTGAGTTGAATAAGAATGAAATGCCCCAAAGTACTTGATATATTTGCCAAAGAAACTTAGAAATTTAAAAATTTCTCCCATACTACTTCACTGAAAACATTTTTCCATTTCTTCCCCACTCCCCTTCCCCATAAAATTATTACATGACAACAAAGCTTTAAAGAGTGATATACATTCATTTCTTTTGGTCTTGTTAGATCCTATATGTACAAGGATAAGGATTACTGCATCTCTTGAATACATATTTCCACTAATAATATTTCCTGACTTGGGCTAGAATATTTTAATTTAAGATCGTATTAATTATGTCTAGGGTATTAGTCCCAAAATTCTTCAGTTCTAGGATAGTTTTAAATTGTGCTAAGTATCCCATTTGAGTAATTTCTGTAGAGAGCATTATGTCTTAATTCTAGTCAATGCAGTCATGATGGATATGTGTTTAATTAAGTAAAGTTGTGAACTCTTCCAGTATATAATATTCACATCTTTAGTAGCTTGGTAGGTAGCTTTATCCCGGCTTGAATTAATTCTTTATTTATAAAGTCAAATTTAAAAGTATCCCTAATACATAGATTATAATCTAAAATAAGATTATATAGCAACAGAGTTATGATAGAGAAAAGATAGTATTAAAATTAAATATCTTCCACATTTATACAAAACCCACAAATATAAATAATAAGCAAAGAATAAACAGATTCTCAACTGAAGCTCCTACACAATCTGTCACACACTAGAAATTGTGAAGAAGTACATGCAAGTGCATCTTATACATAGTAGCATATTTCAAGGAATTGAAAACTTTGTATTTGAAAATACAGAAGTCTGCCTAAAATTAAGGGGTTTTTTGATTGAAATGGAAAAGGATTTACCTTAGGAGCAAAAAAATTCTCCTTACGTCTAATCTGATGCAAAGGAACCTTGGAAAATAGTCAAGAATCAGGCCTCTCCTTTGGGTGGTTTGTGGTGGGTTTTTTATTGTCGTTTTGGGGGGGTGGTTTGGTTCTGGGGGGTTTTGGGTGGGTTTTTTTGCTTGCTTGTTTGGGGGTTTTGTTGGTTTTTGTTTGTTTGTTGGGTTTGTTTGTTTAAGGAACGCAGAGCAAATTACTTAGCTTGATCCACATCTCATGCTCCAAACATTCCAGAGAAAACTTTAAAAAAAGAGAGTTTTTCCTTCGGGATTTCCAGATCACTTGGGCTACTGTTCTAGTAAACAGGAAAATGTCCTTCTTAATTCTCTTTTGCACTTCCTGTCACGATAGTCTGTAACAACTTCCCAGAGTGACACCTAGTGATGGTTTCAATTATAGGTAGCATTTGGCTTTTCTATTTCTTCAGTCTTTTGTGTACTTACTACATTCAATAAGCCAAGTTACCTCAATACACTTTCTTCATGCTTCTATTTCAAATTCTTAGGAAAATCAGAAAGTATTAAGGTTTTATAAAAATAGTAGATAAATAAAATGTTTAGAACTTCATCACAAGATGGGTAGAAGAGACAGGAAAAAAATTTAATCTAGATTAACTAGACAATTAGGATTATCCACAAAAAATTACCACATATATCAGATTTAAATACAACATAATTTTCATTTTCTTAAAAACTTAAACAGAAATAGCACAGGCTTGCAATGCTCTCAGGCATGAGGACAGGGTTCCTAATACATGCCATGTACTTCATATACTATGCTAACTTTATCTAATACATCACTGAATCTTTAAAGTTCCAGAATTTGAGTATTAAAGCCTTAAAGCACTCTAAAGGTCTTGATCATAACAATTCATCCAAAGGTCAGCCTTTCTTTCTAAAGTAGTTGGCCTATTAGACAGTGAGGCAACCTTTGATAAGAAAATGTATGAAGCTCAATACAGAAACACAAGGCATATTCCAAATTAATTATTTCATTCTCTTGTGAGTTAATTATTGTATATGATTTATTTTAAAGCTAGAAAAGGCAGAATTTAACCTTCATTTTTAAGCTAATTTTCTAGTGAGAAACAACATTTGGAGGTAGCAGTTCAGTGGACTGTCATTTTTAGCTCACTTCATGTGGCAAAGCTGATTACAATCTCTCTTGCAGGTAAGGTGTTTGTCAGTTCTACTATCAAGACACTCTGACATACTTACATGGGGAAATAATTATTAACAAATCTTCTGAAAATAAAATTGTTTCTTGCTTCTTCCTCTCTGCTCAGCTCAGTGAGTTTTGTTACTTGCTTTTACTGTTGTATAGTAATATAAAATCAAGAGTGTGCAATGAGATATTACTGGGAAAACCAGGAGTACCTTCGGGGACTAGGGATATATTGACATTACATATGGTTGCAAATATTAGCTTAAATCAGAAAAAAAAAAAATATCAGGTATCAGTAACCTGAAATCAACCTTGAGAACACATGGACACATCTTCTGTTGAAGATGACTTTGGAGGGGTGACAGCTCAGGTCAACTTTTATCTTATTCATCTAATACAATAAGGAAGGATTCCTTATAGCTAACCACCGTAAATAATCTATTTAGAGGTAGACTAGAAGCCATTCATGGTGCTCTGCAAGTTCCACCTAACCGTAACATAAGATTAACAAATTTTATGTTTTCTTTACTGAAAGCATATTGTGTTTAGATTCTAATTGCTGTATGTAACGTAAAAATGTAGTTGGTTGCTTTACATGTGTCACATGCCAAGAGAATAACGCTATGCAGAAGAAAGGCAAAACCACTCTGGCGTATGTTTTCTGCATCTCAGTGAAGTACCATCTCCCCAGGCACTGCCTGAGGCAACAATCATCAACAAAGCTTTTTTCCAACATCAAAAATGAGAAAATCACAAACAAAAATTAATGGTCATAGACACTTTTCTCAACATCATACAGACTGACTAAGCAAACCAACTAAGCAAACCTGACTTACATTACCTTCTCATTTTGCTCTGACCCAGTAGTTAGGATTCACATCAAAGGAACATCAATTACAATATAGTAAAAGGACTTGCTCTTTTACCACAAACGTTTATTTGATCCACAACTTCACAATTTCTTGAGAAGGTGGTGATACAGATTTCAAATATTCTAGAGGAAATACCTTTTTCACATCCTCAAGTTTTTAAAATACCATAGCAGTAATGAATTTTGGTACAAAAACACTGGTTTCATCACCAAGACAATCATGTAACTATTATTTATTGCCAAATCCTAAAGATCTGCACATATCTGCAAGACTATTATAAATTCAGTCAACTGGCTAATTACAGATATGTGGGTTTATTTTCAGGTTTCTAAGTAATACTTTACTTGAGATTTCCTTCTTACAGGAATTTGTAGAATCTCCTGCAAATGGATTTTGTTCTAGGCCATGTAAGTTTGATATTACCATCTTTTCATTACTCCAGCCCACAGATGGGTACGTAGCCCAAAAAGCAAAGTGCATTGCTTATGCGTATAGACATTCAGTCACTATTTCAAAAATACCTGGGGTTTTTTTGTTGTTTGGAGCTTTTTGTGGCTCCTTAAAGTAATTTACATATACAAAAAAAAGGTAAGTCTAGAAATTTGAACTGGAAGTTATAAAAACATTATGAGAAACAAAGCCATATGACACTGAGGATCTATTTTTCACAAATTTCAAGGATTAGAGAAGGAAACCTGAATTCAACTTTTAACCAATTCAATAATATTTTCAATTTACGAACAAAAGCATCACTGAAATTACATACCATTTCATTCTGTTCAGCAAGTATTTGCTTGTAACTGCACTTTGCCGTTTTGAGAGAATATGAGCTAATGAAGTTTCTACATTTTTCTGTCTTAACTCCCCCAGTGCACCGTTACTGCCGTAACTCCAACTCCCCGCTATGCTCCCAGTGACACTCCTACTGCTCAAGAGATGCCAAAGTTATGACCCACCTGCATATGCATATTGATTATCTAAGTGGTTGCTGCTTAACAGAATTTATAATGGCTGAGACTTGCTTGCCTAGTCATCAGTGGGAATGCTCATTTCCTCTGAACAGCTGCTGAAGGTCACAAAACTTGCAGGAAGCAGTATCACCGATATTTTGTCCCTAGTTAGATTTGGTCGACAGCAGTCAGTTGGTTTAAAAGTCATAATTGACAAACAGATGGACTTAATCACATCATCTTCAGCTCTTTTAAAGAAAAAAAAAAAAAATCAAGCAAAAAAATTGTATTTCCTTTTCCCAAACTTGCATAAACCAAGTTCTACCACACACATTTAACTACAGAATTTGTACTTCATGTGTTTAAGTCAAACGTGCTATTTTCACTGTCAGATAGGAGTTGGCATCAATAAAATTAAAGTTTCTCACAAGGTAAGGAATGGTTTCAAAATTCAGAATGGAAATATCCAATATTCTCATATTGAAAAATTTAACAGCCTTTTCATTCTGCACATAATACCCCTGTCACAGAAAAGAGGAAACCTTGTAAGTTTAACATGAAAAATTCAGAGGCAAAAATATTTTCTTCAGACATCTCCAAATGGTCACCTTTAAGATATGATCAACCTGATAATTAGTTTCACTGTCACTCTTCTGAAATGCTAGCAGAATTTAAATAATATATATTAAATGTAATAGGTAAATTAATTAAGAAAAGGTTTTTATTAGATTTTTTTAGTCAACTAAACCACAGTTGTAGGCTCCCTTAGGTACAATGTTGAGAACAGATGGTCATCTTTTCACCTCAAAAGAAAATTGGTGTTTGATAATGAAAACTTGATCACCTACCATCTGCCTGCTAATGATTAGCAGCAACAGGATCATTTGTCTGAGTATACTCGAGGAGATGTGCGTCTTGGACAACTTTGAGGACTCTTGATCATCTTAGTTCACAAAGTAAATTAGACATCAAATATTAGAAAGGTTATACATAAACTCAAGGTCCTAATTTCTTCTGTAAAATTTTGAATCTTTGTTGTGGTCGTAACTGGAAAAAAAATATATATATTAAAATATATACATTTTCTGCAACTATATGCATGTAACCCTATAGCTACAATTTTGTAGAGTTTTTGCTTTCCAAGAAAGACAAGGACAATGTTAAACCCAAACAACTCCACAACAAGCAAACCTTTTGATTTCAAAGCTAATATTTGAAAATTAAAAGTCCAAAATTACAGGCAAAGCCTGTAGCTGACCCTTAATCGGCCATGCATTTGAAGTGGAAAGGCTTGTCCCCCTCCCAGCTGTTTCTCTGAAGCAATCCCTGCCTTCAGTTGCTATAGCAAGGTTTTTATAGAACACAAAAACAGCCAACTACAGTGATGTAACTTTAGGTAGAGAAAATTCACTTTTCTCAGTGGAAAACATAAAATGGTTTGAAAACAAATGTCCTTATTCCCACTGCATCTACAAAGGGTAAGACCTTTGCTCTTATTTTCCTTTGTAGTTCAGCAACTTTCAGACTGCCTGAGCTAAAAGACCAAAAAGTCATTTCTATGGATGTACAGGAAAGACTTAATTTCTTCACTTCTGAGGTTTGACTAGCATTGCTGCTAGCAATATCCGCTGATCCTCTCAGAAACCTCCTGCTCTCCTGCTTTGACTTTCTTCCCACTGAGTGTGTACAGCGCTCTCTGAGTTACCATCTTGCCCCTCTCCCTGCCAAAGGCGCCGCGAAGCCCAGAAGTGTTGCAGCTAGACCATGGCAGACAAGCAGTCTTCCTCTTGGCTGTCTGTCTGGGACACAGCTTTTAAAGTAGCACATACAGGACTGAAAGTAAATAAATTGTCTAGTTCTACCATCTGTCATACAACACTCACCCTACGGAAATCCGTGAAGGATTCTCTTCTGATATGACACAGTGCAGCATTTGTCCCCTAAGGGGACATTCCTGGACAGTCAGTAACATCAATACCTCTGCTTGTCAGTGCTTCTGTCCACATGCCATGTGTTCGGCAAGAACACATTTAACCTCATACATTTTGAATTCTCTTTCTTTATGGTATCTTATAATTTTAGAAGCGCATCTATAGAAGGCTTCCCATACAAACAGGATAGCAGTTTCTCAAGAGATGGCACAATTTCCAAGCATTTCTTCTCCTTTTCCGGGTACAGAGGGTGATGTTTCTTCTAAAATATATGCTACAGGAGGTAGTATTTCTTTATCATTCTCTGATACACCAAAGCAGATTCTGAGGCATCTGAAGGTATAGCAGAAGACGACGGTTTTGGGTGGTTTTTTTCTGGTGAGAAAACCATGAGTCCATTTTATCTGACCTGACTTAAGTTTTCCATATTGCAGCTCTAGGGATTGCAACTGTTCTAACGTCCAGTGCAGCAGCTCAGGAATGTCTCATAGATCCCATGAATGAAACAATTTCTCTTTAGTGGTAAGAATTAAACAGTTCAGTATAGCATTTTGACTGAATGTGAATTTACAGTGTTATTTTTGTTCACATCTTAAAAGCCTCATCAGTGTAAACAACCATATCTTTTTCCAGCAACACAGAAACTGAAATCTGTTCAAGTTCCCTTTTTCAGCCACATTGTGCTACATTCCAAAAAAGACACAAGATTGCCTCAAGGTTTGGGACAATAGCTCACTTGGTTACTCTCTTTTGAATCAACTAATTAAATGCACACTGGTGTTCTCAAATAAAGCCATTCAGCCACCTGAAGTAATTAATTATTTTCTCTTTTTTAGAGTATGCATACTGTTCCCCTTCTAGGGCAGGTAGTTTCTCATACTCTAACTCTTTCCAATACATTTCTCAATAGTGACTGAAGTGTCAGCTTCAATCTTAAGAAGTTACCATACAGATACCCTATCTCAACAAATACTTCCTTGCTTCATGTGTCCAGTCCTACACAGGTTTCCTTGATCTTACCATAGGGCTTATTGTAGTCACTGCACAGTCATATACGAGTAAGATTCCAGAGCACCTCCGTGCAGTAAGATAAGTATAATTTGAATAAAGCGAGAGAGCAGAGTTGCTCAAGAGGTTTCTCCAAAGCATCAAAAAACAAGACCTAGAGAGATCTTATTTGAAGAGATTAGTATGCAAATTATGTAAACTTTGCAATACACAAAAATAATGCGAAGACATAATTTCAGGGACTCGATGCTAAACTACATATATGGGTGAAACTCAGGTTAATTAAAGTTAATTAAGTGAGATGTCTGGAGATAGAATAATAAAGTAGTGATTAACCTTTGCTGATTTTTAATTTTTTTTAATATCTCAACAGTTTTTTCAGGAACAATTTGAATGCGTCATCTTAGACCATCTATTCAGTCCACAGACCACTAAAGGTATGATTTAGTAACAGCTGTGACAGATTGTAGCAAGGCTACTAACTCATTACACTTCAGATTACTGGGTAGATTTCATGTATTTAGTTACACAAATGCACAGTAGGAGAAATGGTAGTAGGTAAGATAGTAGCCGACTAGCACATGTCCATCCAGCACAACAGTTATTAATGTCCTAGTCATTTTCATTTTGACTATAGAATTGCAGGTGATATTCTTATTAATGCAAATCTCTGCCCTTAGCGAGAAGACAAAGTTATTTATGGCTTCTTACCAGGCTCTTGCTGATGCTATCTGAAAGCTAATAAAGTTTTTAATATCTAAAGACAAATAGGGACACATAAATACCTAATGAAATAAACAAAAATATATTGAAATAGTAAGAAAATAAGAAGCTCTACTATAAAAAAAGAGCAACAATTTAATATAATTTTATCACAAACAAGTTATAGAATAAATTCCAAAGGAATAGACAGGTGAATTCTTCTTTTCCCCTATCAGTCTTTAGTCTATATATTAATTGTTACATAGCCCATCTGCCCTTTCACATACTCAGAAACGGCTTTGCAAAGGTATGTGAATCATCTTACCACCCTAAATAATTAAAAAAGATTATATTAATCTACAAACATCGAATCCAGCTCTATTAGTATTATTTTACAATTTTCCCCCAAGTCATGGCCACTAGCTTTACGTGATGAAAAAATTGACCTTTTCCTTCTACTTTTCCCCCATCTTTAGCTATGTAAACTCATCCCAAGCTGTAACTAAGTGCAAGAAATTGGAGGCACTTACTACATTTCAAAATACTTTTCCATATATCTTCAAACACTGTGGGTTGTAAGGTCTTCCTTACTTCTTTTTTACAGAAGTACAAAATATTTTATTTAAAACTGCCTTTAATGGAGAAGTATCAGTGTTGTTTAGCTTGGAAGGTTTAAGAAGACAAGGCTTATAAGGAACATTAAAATCTTGTATCAGATTCAGCAAAGTAGTTCAAAAAACCCAGGAAATTTTTGGATGCACAACCATTCTTTCAAGTTCATCAGGCAAACAACAACTTTCATGCTAATTACAATTATTACTTCCTTTTTTTTTTTTAAAAAAAAAACTATGAACTTGCCCTGTATATCTCCAGTATGAATTTGCTGGTATTCATTCTCTGGCAGCTTCCCCCTACCTCTGTGACTACTCAAGGTTTTGTACTTCCCAGCCAGGCACTGGTCAAACGTTACCAAAACATAGCAAANTCTTGTATCAGATTCAGCAAAGTAGTTCAAAAAACCCAGGAAATTTTTGGATGCACAACCATTCTTTCAAGTTCATCAGGCAAACAACAACTTTCATGCTAATTACAATTATTACTTCCTTTTTTTTTTTTAAAAAAAAAAAACTATGAACTTGCCCTGTATATCTCCAGTATGAATTTGCTGGTATTCATTCTCTGGCAGCTTCCCCCTACCTCTGTGACTACTCAAGGTTTTGTACTTCCCAGCCAGGCACTGGTCAAACGTTACCAAAACATAGCAAAAGATGACAAACAGCACTAAGTGCTTCTTGATTAGTTTTTCATTTTTTCACCAATATTCTCTTGCGAGTCTTAATATCCAATGTAGCGGAAATAATTCCCCTGCAAAATGACTGAAAAAACCAAAACCACCCAAAAAAACAAAGAAAAAAACCCCAAACAAAACAAAACCACACACACACTCCCCCAAAGAAACCCCACTAAACAAAGCCCCAAACCCAGAAAGGATAATTAGGATAATTATAGCTATCATGATTATTGGAAATCTTTGATGTGAACATGCATCCTTGTCACACAGTAATAAAAATGTTGAGACTCTCAATGGTCAGAAGCAAGATGAAAATATTTAGAGTACCACTCATTTCATCACAGGCCATCATGTTGTAGATTTTAAGAAACACGACAGAAATAAATTATAAAGATAAACAACCAACATATTTCATATACTTTTACTCCATTAGCTCATTAATCGATAGATGGGCAAGTTTTGTTTTAATTGCATTTTGGTAAGGAAACAAGAACATATTGACTGCAATTTCAAAAAAAATGTAGCAGTATATTGCACTGTAAACTTTTGAACAAGGGCATAGTTGTTACATTTTCCACATGTTATTGGTTCTATTGTTTTGAAAACAAAATAGAGCCAGAAAAAGCCAGTCCTATCTCTCCTGCATCAGTATTCTACTTACAGTGACAAATAATATGCAAAAATCAAAGCCAGTCACAAGTTGATGCTCCCAAATAGCCATCTGCATAGCAAGATAGACTCTGAAACTTATCTTCAGGCATGAGCAATGTGGAAGCCATGTGTCTATCTCAGGCCTGCCTCCCAACCATCCGTGTTGAGACTAATTAATTTTCCCAAGATTGTTTATGATTAAATACTGCAAAATTAAGTGTACAGTGTGCATTGCCAAAAATACGCAACATAACAAGGCTACCCTCAATGAACAGATTTCCTTATTTCTGCAGGGGTCTAACTTGAGTTCTAATGGTTACTTACTCTGAATGCCAGTGGGGAATACACAGCTGTTTTATGAAGTGTTGGGATGTTCATAGCAGAAGTCATAGTCTCCTTAATATGGTTATATTAACCCAACATGCCATATTAAAACAGTGATTCTACACCAGCTTGTGTGCTATGTTGCCCCAGCAATTACACCATCATAATAATAGTCTTGTGGCGTGAACGCTCTCACAGCTCTGCAAGTAAACAGGTGGCAGATAAGATAATCACAGCCCAAGGCACACATAGTTTTCTAAAATTATTATTATTAAAGAAAACGTCAATGAATATAGTCTATTGCTTACACCCATAGAAACTGAGTGCCTTTCAGGTACTCCATTTTATTTTCTATGCCTCTCTACACAGAGGTGGGATTTATGGTGGGGTTTTTTATGCGCAGAGTGAAATAGGTCAATAAATTCCAAAGGTGGGAGGGTGAGAGGAAATATAACACAGCATAGGAAAAGGGACATATGACTGTTCATCTGCATATATAGCGAACATATAGAGTTGTGTCATCCTCCTATGAAGCAATGACTATTAACCCCTAGGCAGCCATCACTTCTCTACCTTGCCAGTCAAGTAAATGAAGTAATAGCAAGTGAACTGGCCGGAACATATAAGCAGTGTGATGCGTGAATCAATCACTTGAAATACTGCACTGCAGTGAGAAAATCCAAACTAGAGAGACAGCAAAAATCAGCATTCCCTCTCCCTTTTGTCAAGTAGCATCAATGTTATAATAAAAATGGAGATGTACAAAACAAACTCATGGGCACAGAAGTTCTACACCAAGCATAGGTTAGCTATTAAGATCACCGTGGCACATATCACTTTATTTGTTCTGTTACTTTGAAGACTGCAGAGACAGACACCACTTCATAGATGTTAAATAACAGCACATTAGAAACTAGCTGGCAGTACATGAGCAGCTTTTGTCCCTGTTATTCTGCTACTGATCAACAATTAAAATAATTTTTTTTTGAAGCACTGTTCATTCCTGAATGACTTCTGCAGCAAACTGCAGAACAAGGAACATAAGAATTACCTACAGGAAGTTTGAGCATGATAGCTGCTCATATGTATGATCTTCTGGAGCACAAATATTCTTTGGCAGTATCACTTAACAACCAGACCCTGTCACTTCTTTCGAAGTTGCTGAAAGCACTGAACAAGGTGATAATTGCTGATGATGCAATCCAGATCCTACCTGAAAGGAAGGCAGATGAACTGAACAAAAACTAATGCCGTTTACAGCAAATGGTTTTCATATATGCAGACTTAAACCAAGACAGTGAATTGGCTGAGGCTTTTCAAGTATGCTAAACACAGTGAAATCTTTTTAAATGATCCTATTAGAAAAGCAATCAAGTCTTCATCTATATTTTATAATAAACACCAACCCAGTATCTTCAGTAGAAGATTGATTTATGCCTGACTAATGTCAGTTCTAGTCTAATGTCCTATGTATTTAATTTTTGGCATTCTTTTTTTGACACTCATCTTCATTCCTCCTATTCTGTTCCACAGTCCCATTTAGTTTTGTCTTTGCTGTTACTGTTTTTGACTCTTTCCCAACTTCAAGCTATCTCAGTCCTTATCAACCCAAAACACTCCTGCTCATTTCACTTATCTCTGGCAGTTGTTTCAGTTTGGCAGCTCTAAAATTTGAGAATGTCCATAACAACGTTCAGAAACGTGGTGTGGTATTGTTTCATGGGGTGGTCAAGCATGTTAAAGAATGCACCTGCCCATCACTACCAAGAAAATGAGTTTGACTTTATCACCTTAATTCTAGGCCACATTTATCCACAACAAAAACCAGTGTATATTATTGGCATAGCAATTATGGACGGCTGACTGTATCAGCAGGGGAGAGCACAGGGCTGGAATAGAAAGGCTGTTTTCAGTCAGAGGTGAGGGTCACTGAAGTGACACGGAGGCAGCGAAAGGCTGTATTGCACAAGCTGCTGCTCCTGCCTTCATACAAATGGAAAGGTTGTGAAAAAGGCCCAAAGCATCTTGGCCTTCAAGACCTGTTCTCTCACATCCAGCTAATAAGAGCTACAGCTTTTAGCTTTTCTATGTGGTCCATTTTGCAGAAAGTTTTATATTTTTTTACAGTCATTATACTAAAATACCCCAACAAAACAGACAAAAACAAACCCCTTGAAAGACTAGTGAACAACAAGCACCATAACAGAAGGCATAAACTGAATATATTAATGTAAGCTTTTGGATCACATTTCATCTTTCTGCCTCCTTCCTCCTACTAAGTGAGAAATATCACACTCACTTTTGCTCACCACAATTAACCCTCTTCTGCTTTTCCTCAGGACTTCATTTTTCCCTTCCTCTCACTCTACAAATTAAGTTTGTTAGTCTGAATGAAGCGGCATGAAGAGAAAGCTTCATAATATGCTGGTATCAACTCCAGTGGGATATCAGTGAAGTTGATATTAGCTTAAATAGACTTGAGAAGGATGCCCATGCACCCCATGTGTGCATGAAGAAAATGAAGACCAGAAAGCAGCAGCAAGACTAACCAGAGCAAAGTACCTGAGAGCTAGAAAACCAAGTGAGGCAAAGGAGGCAACTGCAGTTCCTCAAGTGGCAGCAATGTGAAGCAGCAGGTTCTCACTGTATGTAAAACTATATAGCCATCTTCTCACCAGCCACGTCTGGTGATTGTGGAAGTTGAAGGAGACTCTGGAAACCCTGTTCCACAGGATGGCTATTAGCACAGCACCAACAGAAGTTGTTTGGTGTGCCAAAACAGACTTCAGAAAAGCCTGGGTTATTGATATCAATCCATTTTCTTCCTGTATGCTTCCCAACTCTATAATCCTAGCACATCGGTTTATTACTGAAAAAGAGTGAAATCCATCCACTGAAATGACAAAGTACAGGAACACCAGCTGTGTTCAAATACTGTGACATCAAAATTAATTTTACAACTCATTTTGAATCTGATTATAAGAGCATACAAGTAAAAATAGTAGTCTATTTTTGTCCTAATCTCTTAGAGTAAGCAGTGCTTCTGTGATTTGACATTAGGTTATGAGAGATGTGGGGGGATCGGAGAGAGATGTGCTTTGTGCATATGGTTGAGTTCCCTACTCTGAGATGAGCTCTATCTACATTGTCATGTGGTATTTCCTCACATAAACTTTAAGGAATTTACTTATTGAGTGCACAGTCTTTAACAGTGATTACACAATTCAATATCTTTCCCAAAAGCTAAGTTACCAAGCTGTTGAGGATGTATGCTTAGACTCCCTGGTGAAAGGTTCATGAATTGTTATTTATAACTCTTCTCCGTCTTTCAGAAATGCTTAGAACAGCATTATGAAGGATAAAGTGCCATTCTGAAGAGAACAAAACTGAGGACAGGAAACTAGTAAAATTAATTACATGGCAATGTTTAACCAAAGGAATTACCCATTTTCCTTGGCAGACATCTAAATAAACAGTTATGAGGGAAAAGTGAGTGTAATTTTAAAAACGCTTTTCTATCACAAATACTACTGCTTCACAAATACCATTACCACAGAAAACGTTAGGCACAAAATAAACCAAGATCTCTTATTTATTTTGAAAAATTATTGCAAAAGGTATTGCTTAACACTTTGCTTACATCAGTTCATGGGTTTTGTTCTGTAGAAATTGTAAGGCTCTTTGGTATCTTGGTAATTATATTTGGAAGATCTAGCAGATAAAATGGAATAAGCAAGAGGAGCACATGTATATTTCTGTGCATGTGTATGTAAGATTCTCATTTTTTGCACAAAGGGCAATAGGAGGAGAGAGAGAAGGAAATCAATGGGGGAGGAAGAAGCGGGAGAGAGGAAGTTAAAAAAATCAGTGGCAAAGAGCCTAAGAAAAGCAGAGGGAAACAAATACCAGAAAAGAAAGAAGAATGAAAGGAATACTAAATTTAGCAGTAATTTGGTCAAAAACAACATGCAAAAGTTTTACAGTATAAACATTTCCATTTAAATGTAATAAAAACAAAACATAATTAAAGCTGCTGAGAAAGAAAACAAGGAACAACATGAAAACAGTCCAAAATAAAATACAGATGTGCAAAATAAGTTAAAACAAGACATAATTAAAATGTCTGTGTTAAAAATGTGTCACAGGAGGAATCAAGTTTCTTTCTTGTTTTAAATGCATCTATACCAGTGTATGCTTTTGAACTAGCTACTTGAACTTTTACCAGAACTGGATCTGAAGGTAGGTACAAATCCACAATTTTATTCCATGCCATACAAGAGCAGACCTATAGACTTAATCTTAAAGGGTACTGAACACTGTAAAAGAATTCAACCTTACATAATGATCCATGTCACCACCTTCAGTGGAGCAATTGCACAGCTAGGCATCTTACAGGATGCCTTTGAAGAATTTGGGGTCTGTAGTGCCATGTTCATAAGAAAGGCTCAGAAAATAGAAGAGAATTATTAACCCCAAAAAACCCCTGAGACAACTGCAGTTCCACCTTTTAGTAGCAGCAGACCCTCAATAGTTGATTATCTTAAAGATCACGATTAGACATAATACATGCTGATTACTTACTACAAGGCTTCTGAAATGCCAGGAACACTGGGAAGCAATGATGAATGAGAGAAGAAATAGAGATTTCATTTCTCTGAGAAACTACACCTCCATTTAAGTGCTTTGTTGTTTACATAAGTATTTCTGGGTAATTAGGAAAAGCGAACTGAACATCTGACAGGTATGTTTGGGGATCTGGTGCTCTGTCTCCACATTCTGTGCTATACCGTCTTCTGCAGAGGCAGTGTAAAGATTCCTAAGTACTACCTTATGCCTTTTGGTCCATTTCTGGATCAAACCCAGGCCCTCTAATTTACATTGCATTAGTTTGCTACTTCAGGCAGAGCTAATGGCATCTGAGGTGATCAATCATTCCCACTGTACTCTGTGACTGGGAGTGAACAACTGAACTAGTAAATGCCTATCTCTTGCTCCTCTTCATCACAACACACACCAAATGGGAGCAGTTCTGTTTATAGCCAGGAAAATTACAGTCTCTGATATCGTTAGGAGATTATTTATGGCAAATTTGCTTCCACCTGTGATGCTAATTGTGAACATTTAGAGTCATCATTCAGTGTAGCTACAAGGGATCCCAAAGTAATGAGGCAACATGTAGAGAGACAACTGGGCATCCACATTGATACTTTTGCATTTCTCATCCACATGCTCTTTGCTTAGAAGGACAGAAAAAAAGACTCAACTTACTGATTTGAATATGTTTTTGATTCTAAATTACATGGTACCCTTAATGCTGTGAAGCCAAATATAAAGACAATCTTGCTAAATATTGCAAAATATTAAGTCTTAGTTGACTCATGATTATCATTTGTTATAAATCACATGCTTTTATGAAATTCAACTGCTGCATTCTTTTTGTTTCTAATAATTAACCTTTGGGCACAGAAAAGTAGTCACTTTAGCATATTTATTCTGGTCTTAATTTTAGTTTTAAATTTCAAAGAAAAGCCTTAAACCTTATACACTGGTATGTTTGGTTTTGATTATTTATATATGTATTGTTTCAATGTTTAGATGAACTGCATGATGATTAAAGGTATTAGAGCAGACCTAGCAATATTTTTCTAATCATATTGCTTAACACTGTGAGTACAGGGCTTTCATTTCTGTAGGCATCATGTTACCTAGACTACATGCTGATTCTGCCACTTGTCATTTGTAAGCAGTACAGCAACTGGGAAATTATCCTTTCCATGTCTAAAATGGTTTACCTATGATTCACCTATGGTGGCAAACAAAACTGTTTCAGATGCGTTGAATCTTATTATAGACGACACAGGTAAGCAAACCACTGTTTGGGCTTTTAGTTCTTTCCTTGTTAATATTTTCTTTCGTATCAAAGACATTCATTTTTTTCCTCAACTTTGCAAGAAACTTTATTCCTAAATGAGTCAGGGTACCAGCAGTGCACAACCCCATAGAAGAGAATGCAGAAGGTCAGTCCTTATGCAACTGCATGGCTCACGGTCTTGAATATGGGTATAAGACATAACAATATAAATAAAAGAAGTAGGATTCAGTATAATGAAAACATTTTTAAAAGAAGTTTTTCTGCTTGACTCCTTAGAGACACTGTGGTGCTATTTCACAGTAAAATAGCCAGCTAGGTTAGAAAGCTCAGCCACCAGGCTGGTTCGCAAAGTACGTGTGCCCCAGTCTGCTATTGTCACCAAAAAACAGTCATTTATGTTGAATTAAAAGCAACACGCCTCATATAAGTCCTCGGGTTTTTTCTTTATCACTATGACTCTTCTTCACTGTATCTTAATTTCTGTGCATATATTTATAAATATGAGCATTAGTTGTGCCACACAGAGAAAAGCTGTGCCTCTACAGTTGCCCATCAAATTACGTCCTTAAAACTACAAAAAAGGGAGCAGAAATCTACCTGAAGATGTGAAGTGTATGCAGCAGGCTGGAGCGCAGCTGGAGGAGATCCAGTATGCATCATTTACTTTACCGCATGCTGGATCCTGGCGTAAAGAGAACATGTGAAAATAAAGTTGACAACTAACTAAACTAAAGTATCAACTATCAAGTAAGAATACTAGGGGGAAAAAGGGTTATTTCTGCTCATTAGTCTAGAAAACTGCACACTTAATATCTCTGAATTACAAAAGAGGACTGTTCTCAAATCAAAGAATAAACATGGTTCCATTTATCTTGAACTGTTTGATGTAAGTCAAAGCATAACAACATTGTACATTAGTAAAATACACATAGAAGCTATAACCACCAGCATGACTAATAAAATGTGTTGTAGCACTGAGGATATTGTTGTATTATAAATATTCATTCAAATAGTAATTTATTATAGTTGCATTGCACCTGCAGGAAAAATATATTCAGAAAAGCTAAACTGTTTTAATAAATAATGATGGCAAACAACTTAAGCACTACGTAAACGTATTGGATGCATTAACTTGGTTACTTACTGATACATACAAACTGATACAGAATATTCCCATGTTTTAAAAATTAATTATTGACCAAAGTCACAGGGGAACTACATCTGTTTTTCTTTGTAGTTTGTGATCCCCTTCTTGCAAAACATATATGGAGTCGTACATCACATTCCAGCTATAACTTCTTCCCTCACCACAGCCCCTAAATAAGTTATCCTCACACAGTCCTCCTCAGCCATCTCCAGCTGATGAATTAGCAACTTACAGATGCCCCATGTTACCCATTAACTGGGTTTATGATCTTGCGCTCCATAGTACTGAATTTCTTCACTTCTTCGTTGCTCCACTCCTCCACATCATTCCTTTTTCCCTACACAATATTCTAATGCTTTTCTATACTGATTATTCCCTTCTGACTTTAAAAGGACAATTTGATTACCATATATCAGTCTTATAGTCTAAGGTCAGTAATGAAAACAAGACTAGCTCTAAAACAGCTCATTGATGTTATCCAGCAGTAACGTTCTTACCATCTCTTAGATTCCCTTTTGGGCACAATTTCAGGACTCGCTAGCATACTCTTCATCCCCTTTGCTATTTTGCACTACACCGGTCTTCTGCACTACGCTAACCCTTCCTCTAGCAGCAATAACTCAGTGTTCTCCTGAAAGCCTGCGGGCAGCCTACCAAAAGACAGAATTTCTGTTCAAATAGAAGTTTTTCAGTACTTCCAAGAGTTCTTTTAAATCAGAACAGAAACACAAGTACTTAATTTTTACTTAAGTAAAGATTAAATAAAGAAAAAACCTAAGAACATATGAATAAAACCCATGATGACACAGTCTGTCAGAAACACTAAAATACAGGCGGGGTTTTTTTGAGGGGTGGGTGGGAAGGTAGAGTTTCTGGGTTTCCAGCTGCTCCATGAACCTGAAGAACACTGGAGCATTCACAACCATGAGGCACTAAAAACAAAGCCTCGCGCAAGCTCAGTCAGAATTGCCACTGCAGGACAGAATCTTGGAGCCACGGTGACATCTAGGGCTTCAAATGTGTCACGCTCCTACCAGCGCTCTAAACAACCTCCCTCCTCTCAAGCTATGTCCACTGGGAAAGCAACCTATAGAGCCAGCTCCAGGAAATAAGGTCTCTTATTCCCCCCAAGAGGCAACAGGTTACTTCAGCATAACCTCTCTAGGATATATTACTGTCACATTTCATTCCATTTATGCCTTTATCATCTTGCATATATTTTTGGTTTGTAGATTAATGGATCTGTCTTGCCTGGATTACATGGATTTAAATATAGACTACAATTTTATTTTTTTTTCCTACTCATCTGGGTATCCAGTCAGACTTAAACCAATTTGTTCTTTGACCTGTGATTGCTAGTGTTAC
Source organism: Chionis minor (assembly GCA_013398295.1). NCBI lineage: Eukaryota > Metazoa > Chordata > Aves > Charadriiformes > Chionidae > Chionis > Chionis minor. The sequence goes on from VZSF01006446.1 coordinate 148,977, forward strand.
TTCTTCCAATTATTTTGAAAGGGACTTATCCAGTTTCCACAAAATACATGCACTAAGTTCTTGGAGCTTTCTTCCTCTATGAAAGTGATATTTCTATATTCATTCACATGTTTCCATTAGTAACAATCTTCATTAGCAATGAAGTACAATGTGTTTATTTTAGGGCAAGGCAAAGGCTTTTTTGATACTGAAAAAAGTCCCATTTCTTCTTGCTCTTTGTTTTAAACTACTCTTGAGACAGCTGTCAATTCTCTAGATACCCTGTTTTACAAGATACATGTAAATGCTGATCTCAAAAGGATTCCTTTATGGCTTCCTTGAGATCACTTTAAGACACTCCAGCCTTCCCTGTACCTCAGTCTTATTATCACGTCAAATTTTCAGTCCACAGTATTTTGCAATAATATAGAAATATATATACATATTGTGTATACAGAACTTAGAATAAGAGCCTAGTGGCTAAAAACAAAACTGCAAACTAGTCTGACAGACATCACTGAGTGACTCCTTAAATAATTCCCAGTAAATACCATAAAAATCCATTTTGTAGCATCCTTTCTTCTAGAAAAAGGTACTAATCAGTGAAGCTACTCAAGCCATGGCAGTAGCTCACTTCTAGTCCTTTCTTTTGCATGTATTCTGAGTCAGGGTGCCAATTTTAAAGATAAAATCAAGTATTTACTTCTTTTTTCTACTTACACCTCCAAAATCAATACAACTAAACCTCATCAGTTGCTGATTACATTCTCATAGGTTATACCAGCATAAATATTGTAAGTCAAGCACTAAATCATATGTTGTCATTGATCTTAAACCTCGCAGTTTTCTCTTTCATAAGTATCAGTTGAGAAGCAAAAGAATACCAAACTCTCAACAGCATTTGAAAGACCATGGAGGTCTTCCTGAAAATGTGCTCCAAGAGGAATGTAATATAACTTGACAATTTCAAAATTAAAATCTCAAGGTGGCCATGGGTCCTTCTTAAATTCAAAGAAACTCATCCTTTTCAACACATGCATACCTATCACTTTTGCTATTCTAATTTTTTTTAATAAACAATTTTTCATATTAAAGCTACATGATTCTACTGTTTTATGCAAAAAATTTAATTCTTTTGAGATAAACCAGAAATTATTTACAACCTCTGCAAATATATGCAATAAAAGCACCATCAAGTATTAGAAGCAGACTCGCATACAAGCTTAGCTGTTATAGCCTTGTGTCCCTTCTTTTTCTGCTTTTGGGATCATTTTATTCTTTATCACATTTAAGAAGGAAAATATTACTCTTTTCCCATCATGACAGGGAATCTCATGCCTTACATTTTCACTTAAAAAATATAATATGTGCCATGTCAACTAGCAAGCTATAAATATTTATAGATTCCATGTAAAAATTTTAACCATATGTTTAAATAGCTTTAGGCTTTCAGATTGTTTTGAAAGTAAAGATTGACAGATGATGGTTTTTGTTTTTTTGGCAGAGGGAACACGCAATAAAGAAATAGTGTTACAAGTATTTGGAGTGATGCTATTAAAATTTTTGAGGAAACTGCACTACCAATAAAAATTATTAATAGAATTAATTCCCAAATCTCAGCCCATATGGATACAACTGATCTTAACTGAAGGCAGCAATTCTTTATAATTTTTGAAAAGTATACAAATATTGCAATTCTGCTGTATCATTCATCTGAACTACTTTGGCTAGATATTATTGTACTCCACACTAAACAATGAGGAACTTTTGCAAAGCAGGGAAAACAATTAGAAAAATCAGAAACATTGAGGTCTATGAAGTAGCTAAATTTCTGTATGTTCTCAGGCTATGAATTCTTCAAGTAGTAACCAAATAGCCAGTAACTGAGAAAAAAATATTTGTGATTGGTTGGGTTTTGGATGGGAGTACTGTATTTTCAACTGAAGATAAAAAGACCGTTAGAAACAAGTGGATTTCTTGTAAGGTTACAAATCCTTTCCCAGGATTCGTAAATCTCTGCACAGATTAAATCTCTCTCTGCAGTCCTTTTCCAAAATTATTACTCAACATACCAACTATTGCCAAAACCAAAACAAATCAATGGAATTCAAGGGATTTTTTTACATGGCAAAAAAAATTCTTAATTAAAACTACAAAATATCATTATGCTTAGCAGTATCATAGGAGGTGGTGAATGAGCATTTAGGCCTTAAATCTTTGACAATAAGAAGTTAAATATAGAGAAAAAACATATATGAGAACGGCAACAGTATACATGTAGTTTTATACATATGCACACACAATAGATACACACACTCAGACATCAAAATGGGATCTTCAGGCTGATATTCATAACTATTTCAAAATCTTGTTGAAATGAATATGCACATTTAAGTTTTTAAGAGGTTTCACCATCTTGGGCTTCTGTATTATACATAAAAAAATAATTAAGGCTATTTCCTCATGGAACAATACAACACAAATTCAATTAGATGAGTCACTGTTCTATTAACAGAAAACTAATGAATTGGAATCTTATGGCCAAATTATACCACTAAGTCTGGTTTTTTTCAGCACCGTTCTGCTGTAAGCGTAGGAGTTTAAAGATGCAAAATAACAAATTATTACCTTGTGCCACTTCCAAACTTTTAGTATAAAAATTCATTCTGCTAAGAGAACATTGTTCACACTGGACCTACAAGGCATACCCGTTTCTGGCGGCAGCTTTGACGTCTTTTCAGATGATGCTTTTAACACCAGCAAGCATTAAGGAAGCTGTTGCATCAGAGTCACAATCATAAACAGGGCACTGGAAGTACATGCTTTCCAGTAGCAACGTAAGCAACCAAAATCCATGCTATGAACAGCGGGTAGGAAACAATTATACCAAGAAATAACCTTGTATTATCCTTGTCCACTTGAGAACTTTGTCCTGAATAAACATGAGTGCTCTAGACATTTGTAAAGGGTTTCTACACATCCAGAACCACAGCTGGAATAGTATGTATAATTTGTACACCTGGAGCAGCTAGCCACATGTGTTCCACATGCTCACACCACCGTGTCAAGCACATGCAAAATATCTGTAGCACTAGGCACCCATAGGATTCCACACGCATGAACCCAATCACGTCTAGCTCAGACACTTTAGAAGAGATATGCAGCAAGTTAAGATTTGGTAACCCTATCTTATAAAATCTAGAAGCTTTCTCCTGTTTACCTCAGCAGTGCTTTGCACTAATGCAGTGCTGAATTGAGAAGGCCCTTCACTAGAAGGCAATACAAATTAAACGAGATAACTCAATCTGCAGTGAATGCAAAACAAGCAAGGGTTTTTGCATGTTACATACCTTCATGCATCTTTCAGTTAAGACTAGATATATGCTGGACCAGATTTTAGCATTTTATCTTCTTCAGACCATTTTCTTACAGCATTCACACTAACTGTTCCATATATCCCCCATTTCGAATATATCTAGATCCAGCATCAAAAAAACACTTAAAAATCACCCATAGTATTTGAAAGTCTTTACCTCTCTACCTATTTGAGACCTCAATTATTTTTTTACTTCTTCTGCCCATTGTCAACAGGGCGATTTTATTTAGTATTAAAATATAAGAATAGTAATAGAAGGAGAGCCACAGGACTCTATCAAAGTGATCTTCTCGGCAAGGATCTAATGGGAGAAACAAGCCATATTGATGGCAAAGTAAAAGGCTGTAGTCAGCGAGGAATGACAAGTGAGAAGCCAACATGAAAATAGAGAAGTCTGGCATGTCCTCCAAGGGCAGTGAACATCTCATTCTGTTTACAACCTTGACAGGCAAACACTGTACACACTGCCCGTACTTGTGTCAGCAGCTGTGTTGTATGTTCCGCTAACTAATTTCACCATTTAACATGCCTGAAGGAAATCACATTACTGAGGACATGCCAAGGGATTTTGATTTTGGTTTTATTTCTATTACATCTTGCAGATGTGAAAATTCAAAAATTTAAATTCCATTTTCATAGTCCTTCTCCCAGGACTTTGTGCATGTACTGTCTGGAAAACAAAGCCCAGCAAACCTCTGCTTTTAAGGAGTACGGCAACTTTCTGGCAAATCAGTGCAACAGCTCAAGCTGTGTTTTATCATCTCATCTCTTGCTTGCTACTACACAACTGCTGTGGTTCTATTATAACAACTTTAGAAGAATTATTCTTAAAGAGATAAACTTGATTTTAATTTTGGAAAAAAATCAAACAAAAAACCCAAGCCACAGAAAACACCCCATAATCCAAGTTTTCATCAAGACGTTGCCAACCTCAAGTTTCCTCTGTTTTAATCTCTCCAGCTAGAGCCACGTCACAAAGCAAAAATGTTTCCAAGGGAACTTTTACCACTGCTTGGGCTCTAAGAAAATGCTGTTCCATGTGGTTTGTGATCAGCTTGCTTCACAGATTCAAATAAATTGTACTAAATTATATAACAAAGCAGCATCAGCCTGTCTGAAGAAAGATGTCTTGCAAAGCTTGAAACTTGCTGCAGCTGCTGAGCTGCTCTAGCATTAGATGCTGCCATCCTTAATCTTGGCAGAAGTTAAAGATTGTAAAAGAAACTAAAAGAGATGGTAAAACAGGTTTAAAAATATGAAGAGGTTATATTATTTTTTCCACTCATGAATTTATCCCAGTATTTGAATAGATTAACATAGACTGCAAGCTATTGTGTTGGTCCATAACTTCCTCAGCTTCTGCCTGCTGATGTAAATTACCTGCCACTAAAAGTGAAAACTATTTAAAAGCCTTAAAAACGTTTCATATGAGTTCAGAAAACACCACTGTCTCTACTATGTGATAATAGGAGTTAGGGTCCAGGAAACTGCAGTTCTTTCACAGAAGGTGCCTTCACAAGTTATTATATCCCTTCACCTGGGCTTCCTTTATTTTTAGGAATGAAGAATTTTATTTGGGGCAAGGATTGTCAGTAACATTGTTTTGTTCAATACTATTTGTATTAGCCATTATCTACTTTAAATAGGTGAATTCGAAAGGCCAACAGAAGTAAAGTATTTTCAGTCTGTTCATCGTTTAGGGACAAACTGGAAAACTGCCTAGATCCAACCTGATAGCAGATGTATTTATTCTCTATTTGCTTGTTCCAACACAGTGAAACAAGAGTATATGTGCTGCTTGCATTTTTGCCTGGGGGACAAGGGCTTTATATTGCAGTTAATGGACCATCTACAAACAGAAAATTAATTTGGCAAGAACTCATTGATGTTGTAGAAATCAGAGAAGCGTGGTCCATTTTGAACATAATTAATCCAGCCAACAGAGAAATAAAATTTCAGTTGTTTGGGGCACAAGAACTTTGGCATATGGAAAGCAAGAGAAACAAAGATTTTTTTTGAAAAGAGTTTACCTGCGCAGGGACATGCTGGAAACTGCACATAGAAGAGTAGTTAACATTTCCAGTAATGGAGCAAGGTTGAAATGTTAGTGAAATAATATGCACTTTGCCTAGTTTAAAGATATGCTATCTAGAAAAGCCACTGTTTTATAGCTGCCAACACATTCATACTTTGTGACAAAAAAGGAGAGGCATATTTCTTTGAAAGACCCAGTTGATAAACTACTGGAATCATTTGCTTTCTCAGATTGAGTGCACCCTCAGTAAGTTTGCAGATGGCACCAAATTAAGTGAGAGTGTTGATCTGCTTGAGGGTAGGAAGGCTCTGCAGAAGGATCTGGACAGGCTGGATCAATGGGCTGAGGCCAATGGTGTGAGGTTCAACAAGGTGCCGGGTCCTGCACTTTGGTCGCAACAACCCCAGGCAGCGCTACAGGCTTGGGGAGGAGTGGCTGGAAAGCTGCCTGGCAGAAAAGGACCTGGGGGCCCTGGTGGACAGTCGGCTGGACATGACCCAGCAGTGTGCCCAGGTGGCCAAGAAGGCCAATGGCATCTCGGCCTGTACCAAGAATGGTGTGACCAGCAGGAGCAGGGAAGTGACTGTGCCCCTGTACTCAGCACTGGTGAGGCCGCAGCTTGAGTGCTGTGTTCAGTTTTGGGCACCACAGTATAGGAAGGACATTGAGGTGCTGGAGCGTGTCCAGAGAAGGGCAACAAAGCTGGTGAGGGGTCTAGAGAACAAGCCTTACGAGGAGCAGCTGAGGGAATTAGAATTGTTTAGCCTGGAGAAAAGAAGACTGAGAGGAGACCTTCTCACTCTTTACCGCTACCTGAAAGGAGGTTGTAGTGAGGTGGGGGTTCTACCCCTTCTCCCAAGTTAACAGGTGACAGGACAAGAGGAAACAGCCTCAAGTTGTGCCAGGGGAGGTTTAGGATGGATATTAGGAAAAAATTATTCACCAAAAGGGTTGTCAAGCATTTAAACAGGCTGCCCAGGAATTGCCATTCCTGGAGGGATCTAAAAGACAGGTAGACATGGTGTTGAGAGACATGGTTTAGTGGTGGCTTTGGCAGTGTTAGGTTTATGGTTGGACTCGATCTTAAAGGTCTCTTCCAACCTAAGTGATTCTGTGATTCATAGTTGTGGATTTCTTTACTGTTTGTTTACCGTCACCGACACAACAGGAAAGCTTCTGATAAAGAGAAGTAGCACGTACCACTTCTCTGTGTAACTGCAGCCTCCGTGAAACAGAGATACATTCTTGATGCTGAGACTTTTAACACATCTGAAACCTTGTATTCACAGTTCTGCAGAGAACCTTGTTGGTGGTTTCTTACAGAAAGGGTATGCAAGATTTTGGTAAAACTGGATTTCAAAATCACACACTAGTCATGCTGTTTATAGTTCCAGGTCAAGAAGCTGAATTTGTTCAAAGCAGTGACTGGACATTATTGGACAGTGAGGTGAACAGCAGGAATACTGATGGCTTTCTAGTCTATTCAACTTTGACATGGTGAAACTTCAGTCAAAATTATAAAGTCTTTTAAGATCTGTTTTAAAAAACACATCTTGAACAGAACTGTAAAAATAACTTTATCAAAAGGCACGCAATCAGTGTAAACAAAACAATAGAATATTAAGCTTTCAGACACCGGAAGAACATGCATGGATAGCCAACAGCCTGAATTCATCCTGCCTTGGTCAGAACCTTGAATTCAGGTCTAAACAATAAGCACAGAAGACAGTTTTAATATTCAAAACACTTACATTCATATTTTCTCACATTTTAGTGACCACACACTATCTCAACAATTCTGCCTCTGTTAGAATTGAATCTCTCTACATTGACCCTTTAATTTGGCTGAAAAGTAGGTGACAACAGCACTTACTGAATTTATGGACTCATGTAAGGAGGTAATGAAAGGAGGAGCTTGGCACCTTTCTCATCCTGTGGTTCAACTTGAACAAAGTTTCACTTGAAGGCTAGTAACAGATAGGATAGTGAAGCTGGCTATTTTTTGGCCTAAAACATCTTCATTACTGGGGATGACACATCGGCCACTACAGTCATAAATTCATCTTACAATGTTAAGCATTGATAGGAAGAATCATCTTTTTATTGTAAATAGAGCAAAAGTGAAAATAGTCATTGACACATACATGGGCAATTAACACAGGCAGTTTAAGGGATTTTTTTAGTACCACACCGTGCTGTAACTAGATATGATCTCTCACAATCAATTAAGAATAATGTCAAAATAGTAAGCTTTGCTCTTTAGAAAACAACTTCATACTCCGGAGGGATACACTGGTTAGAAATAATGTATTGATCGAGCAGAACATGGATTTGCAATTCAGTTATTCTTTGCTAGGCTACTAAATATATTTTGATGCAACTAGCAAATTAGAATCATAGAATTTCAGGGGTTGGAAGGGACCTCTGGAGGTCCAACCCCCCTGCCAGAGCAGGTCCACCTACAGCAGGTTGCACAGGATGGCATCCAGGAGGGTTTTGAATGTCTCCAGAGTCGGAGACTCCACCACCTCTCTGGGCAGCCTGCTCTGCTCCAGTGCTCTGCCACCCTCAAAGTAAAGAAGCTCCTCCTCATGTTCAGATGGAACCTCCTGTATTCGAGATTGTATCCATTACCTTTTGTCCTATCACTGGGCACCACTGAAAAAAGACTGGCCCCCTCCTCCTGGCACCCTCCCTTTAAATATTTGTAAACATTTATGACATCCCCCCTCAGTCTTCTCCAGACCAAAAAGACCCAACTCCCTCAGATTTTGAATTAGTTTTTATATATAGACAAGAGCATTTTCTCTCTAGGTAGATGCAGTGAGACATCATGAATTCATCAAGGGGCACTCTTTATGTGGTCCACACTCTATACGCTCTAGTTTTCTCATTACCCTCTGAAGACATGCATATCTTCTCTCATTAAAAAGTGGCAGAAAATTACGTGTAACAGTCTAACTTCTAACGAACAACTCATACACAGTCAGCTGAAGAAAAGAGATCACAAAGAAACTTTGGGAATAACCACCATTAAGTCAACCTATAATACTGATTGGTCTTTGTGCAACAAAATTCATCATCAGCATTGGATTTATGGCCCTGTAAGACTCAGAGTCAACTGTTTAACAGGATACTACAATCTACTAAGAGATCAGAATTCAGAAGTCAGGACAGAAAAAAAAAATCTCTTAACTTGTATCGCATGGATTGGCTGACAAATTTAAGTTGTTAGAACATGAATTAGCATAGGTATGGATTTGGCTTCCAAAGTAGAGGAAAATGTGTTTGCAGACAGCATTTGTTTCCCTACATAACACCATATTCAGAGATTTTTTTTTTTTTTTGGTTGCTAGAAAATAATCATTCTCCCCCCTAGTAATAGAATATGAATGAAAAATACATTTGTAAAATAAGTACACAGCATGTATCCTAATTTTATAAATCCAAAATAATAGTGCAATGAATCTGAGAAGATAGCGCACAGTTTACATGATTGACATTTCTCCATTGTCCGAGTGCCAAAGTGCCTGAAGAAAACTGTGCTGGCATTAAATAAGGATATATTGCTGTTAGCAAGTTGCTAACGTACAGTATGATGAAATCAGTTTATCCAATTCTGAAACTCATGCTTATAAGCAACAACCCTTATAAATAGAAGAAAACCTGAACATTTCATATATTCTGTTGCTGTAACTTACAGAAATAAATGAACTTAGGCATTCTGACTATAGATGCTCAGATAAAGCTCTCAATAGACAGAAGGGAAATGCTTCTGCAGGCACATAGAAATATACAAAAAACTTACTATTCAGAAATATTTTGGGATGTAGAACTTAAAACACGAAGGTCTTAGCCCTGGCCAATATCTCAGCAGAGCCTGATGGGTTTGAGAGTAGAATCAAGTTTTGGGAATTAAAAGGCTCTACAATGTGTTGAACAAAATCTATGCTAATTGAAGGAGGACTGTCAAGGCTGGAGTGAGGAAGAGAAAGTGAAATAAAAATTTCTTCTTTGTTTTTCTAAGCAGATCCATGAGTTTATTTGCATTTCTTCCTGCTGCAGACACAAATGCTGTTTTTTCCTGGTTTATTTTGTACTCTACTCCTTAATGGAATATTTTAAAAAACAAAAACCACACCAAAAACCAAGCTAAACACAATACTTAGGAATCCCAGAACAATATATCTGTCATTAAGGTGAGAGAGGATACACCTGAGCTTCTCAAACTAAAGTATTCTTCACAACCACGAGCATTAAAATTATGTAAGGAATTACTACATTTACTAGTAAGTGCTATGCTCATTGAAAGCCTTAACATGAACAACAAAGCCTTAGACCTGTGTCTTCAGCCATCCTAGCAACATCTAGAAATACGGTCAAAAAAATACTAGGCAGAACCTAGTAGCAGAAACTTATGCTACTTCAGTTGTACATAATCCCTAAGGAGATTATTTTGATTTTGAATATTATGTGGACTGAATATAGAGAATATAAAATCCAGCAGAGGACAGGATTTATATATATCTGGAGTTTGTATCTTTAATTCTTGCCTAGCTTTATTTAAATATTCAAACTTGTGGCAAACAAACGTTTTAATAAAAATAGCCTCTTCATTAAATCTTCCTCATGCATATACATATATTTTATCCAAAAAGCCCCACTTTCTACCCAATTCTACAACAATTTATCCATACAAATTCTATCCAAAAACATACCCTATCCTCAAATAACATATATTGTTTAAAAAAATTGCAGCCCGATTTTTTTGTTTGTTTGTTTTTTAAAACTAACAGTTGAATTCTGAAAACCTTAAGCTGAGTCTTCTTTTCACAAATATTTTATCAGGAAGGAAGGAAGAAATCACCAAAGCATGCTGCCAAGTGAATCGATATTTTTAATTAAAATTTTATCTTCTAAAAAACTGAATGCTTATTCATGAATTCAAACACGTTTATAGGATGGATTTTGATTGTGCATGTTTGCTCTTTCTTGGCTGATGAGCAACAGCCTAATATAAAATTAAAGTCTTCATTATTACTGTAATTCTTTCTCTCTTCAGCATTCTGCTATGCCACAGCTTCCTTCTGCATATGTATGCCTCTCTGGAAATCTCATCTGAAGAGAGACAATTTTTGTTTTGTAGCTAACCCAAACAAGTGTACGTGCATGATATAAAGGCAAAACCAAACCAAAACACTAACTTTGCTGTGTAGAGAAAGATTGCATGAACGCTAGTGGGTGTTAAACTTATCCCAGCGTACTCCTTAAGCTCAACGCAAAAATCTTTCAACAGAGACACATTCTGCACAGCAGTAATCCTCCAGATAGGCTCAGAGTCACAAAAAGCTGCAATGACTACTTTCCTGGTATTGATTGTATCCTGCTAATGGACAACAAAGCTTAAAGGTCACTGTCACATAGCTAGCCAGCTGTGGAAAGAAAAAAAGCTTCTCCCTTTCTCCTATTCAGGGCCAATACTTTATACTTCATCTTGCAGTAGAGTTTAAAACATTACTCTTGTTTTTAAAATTACTACCTTCGTTTTAGTTAAATTTGAGATTTTTTTTTTAATATGCTTCTGCTATAACCAGTCTTTACTTCTGAAAAAACTTAAGTGAAATTTCTTTCACTTACAATACAGAGGTCTGGGCACCTGCAAGTGTAAATAAGTATAGTTACAATGTAAATACTGCTTGGCACTGGGGCTGCATGGTAAACATTTCAGCTTCGTGTGCCTTCCTGAATATAATCACCAACAATCTGTCTAAAAATAAAAAATAAAATAAAAAAAAAAATTGGGCAGCAGTTTGGATTTTATTCCTTTGCATAGAGCTTTGAACAACTGCCCATCTAGGTGATAAGTCAAAGTACGAGCACTAAAACACACAAATATTGGACAGGGCTTATCTGTGAATAGTAAATTTTTTCCCCATTTTTGGATTGAAGGTCAAATTTTCCAAAAGCCAAAATAGAAGCCAATTACCCAGTTCTGCATACCAGTTCAATGCTGAATAGAGGGCGTAGCCTGCACCAGTCTCCTCTCTTAAAACACATGCACGTGAGTTTTGGGGTTTGGGTGGTGGGGTTTTTTTGGTGGTTGGGTTTTATTGCTTCTTGAAATACAAGGTATGGCTCATATCCAGCCATTCAAGAAAACGGAGGTAGTCCTGTCCCAAGCAGCCTGTCACATAACCTAGGATGAGTTGTAGCAACACCCTTCCAAGGTCCCAGGGATGCAGCTCTGGCACTCCCTGAGACCTGGGACTCCTCCAACCACTACATGGCCTGATGCACAAGAAATGGGAATGCACCGTACCAGTGAGAGCACCTCCTTGGTGTACAATGCTCAAATTTGTTAGATTGATCTAATAAATAAAATTAAAACAGACACCGAGAAAAAGCATCTTTCACTTCAATTATAAAAGCACTGCTACATAACCGCATTGTATAAAAGCACTATGACATAACCACATTGTGTAATACAGATGAATAAATTTACAACTTTGTTCTTCAGCCAAGAACCTCAATGTAATTTACTGAAATTTAGAAGTTATTTCTTCGATTGTACCCAAAGGTGCCATAACAGCATATCAAAAGAAAACTCACTATCCAAAAAGCTCACAATATAAATAGAAAGTATTTGGCAAAAGGATAGGTAGAGTATATTAAAAAACTCTTTTCCTCCTTTTCATTCTTCCCTCCCCGTCCCCCCCAACTTACCTCTTTCATTTTCTGTCAGAATTTGAGGGAATTGCTCATTTCACAAGGATGTGAAGTCTTTGTATTGAATTCTGTGGCTGGTCTCTACAGATGATTCAATTTCTCTCCCTTTGAACAGAGGCAAGGCTATACCAATACTGCCAAAAGAAAGAGTACTGAACTTGAAAGAAAGTTTAATTTTAAAAAAAATTTAATATGAACTAATGAACACATAATCTTAAATTTAATTGGCAAGTGTAGCACAGAGCAACTAGGAAGGATGTATTTTCAGTTTACAACTCTTACAATCTTAGAGGCGTCCCCAAGAGCAAACAGAGGCTGTTTTAAATTCCAGGTGCTTCCCCAGATCGTTAATAGTATTCTGGAGATCAAACCTGTGAAATCATATAACATTTAATTCCTTACTCAACTCCCCTGTACCAGTGCCACTGCAATAATTCAGACGAATAACCAAGAGGAGAACAACATCTTATCTCTGGCTCCACAGCATCAGGTAACTAAATTCTGTGTAAAATAAATTCACTATAGCTGTTTCTACAAGTTCACGAAATGTCTAGTGATTGTCTTTTTTCTTGTAACATCAGTTTTAAGTACCTGATCCAAATCCCATATAAGTCAATGGAGCTCTTTCTATTTATATCAGTAGACTTTGAATGAAAGTTTATGTCAGATTCTTACGGTTATCTCTGCAGACAAGTACAGAGCTTAGCCAAGAGAAAACAATTTCTTTCCTTCTGAATTCAGGTCAGTGGGAAAATTACAACATTGCTGATAGATTGTTTTTCTTCTTCCAATTCACTCTAACTTTTGTAGTCGAACAGAAAATTCTTGACACAAGCAATAGATGTGCTCACTGAAACCCCAGAAGAAATCAAAACAAGGCAGCGAGCCATCTCTGAAATTAACTCAGCTACAAAATGCTAAGAGAGCTAAAACTTTTTAGAATAATATGAGCAAGCTAAGTCCAGAGATACATAAGTGAAAAATTTTATAAAGAACCAGATTTTTCCTGAGAGCACCCCACAAAGTAAACAAGTGCTTAGTGGAAGCTAACTCTGCTGACATTTTACATTTTGACAGAAACTCAGATTTATTTTTAAGTTCATACATTATTAATAGCTTCCTATTTAGTCATTTTAAACATACAAAATCCAAGAGCGTTGTACCAAAACACTATAGATGAGATCGATATACACAAGCTCGTCCAACTCCCTCTGAACCATCTAAATACTGAATATAAAGTCTTCTGTGTTAACAGTTGTGAAACAATGACAAGTTGCATGCCTTCTAAACAACGTATCTATTTTTGTAGATATAAACAATATCTCAAATAAACATTGGATTTTGAAAGCGTTGTTGTTCTTATAAAGAATCCTCATATAATTGTATATTTACCAACACTGACTCTCAAATCACCCTTGAAATCAGGCACAGGGCTGGAAAACTCAAACAGAAAGGGATACAGTGCAGAAAAAAAAAGCAAGCAATGAGGGCAACAGGTAGCAGTATGATATTGGTACCATAAAAACCCCTCACTGAGGTATGTTTTGCCTTCCATTACTTATATATGTAGGCATAATATAACTTTACCTTTTGTTTATTTTTGCCTTTGCTTTATTCTCTCCCAAAGATTAAATCTTGCTTATCATTGCAAGAGGCACACAGAGACTCTCTCTCCAAAATTGAACTTGATGGATGAAAAGGAGAAATGCCAACTGATGTTGTAAGAGGGGATAAAGTAGGTTTGACAATTTGGGAAACAAAAGGTGTAATCAATGGAAGTAAAGTGATGCGGTAGCAAAATTTTATCTGACTTAATAAAAGAATACACTGTGTTTTAAGAAATCATTTTAAGAGGAAAGCAGAAAGTGGTGTCAGCAATACCAATTTAGTGAGAGTATCCTGTGCTTTTTAATAAGCACAACAGCAAAATCATTCCGATGAGAATAAATGGTACTGTGGAAAATAAACCTGACTTCATGGGTTTATATTAAATAAATAAAAACTGCATTAAGAAGAGAAGTGAAATACAAGGCAAAACAGGATATCTAATAAATATATTTTATGGTCAACTTACTTTATGGTCAAGTTTATAATATTTTCTATGAGTTTGAGACTGCTTTACAGCTTTCTTGTAAGAAGCCTACAGCAAACACCACAATGCTTTCAGAAACTTACAGAAGATTTTGTCACAGACAGTGGGTGTTACCAACCATCAGTCAGCTAAAAAGTTAGGTTTAAGCTAGATTTAAGCCAGTTTACAAGACTTCCCTCTCTAACCACTGCAGATAACTTGAATTTGCTCCCTCATACATTAAGAATTTCATCATAACACAAGCATTCTCAGATCATTAACGGAGCCTAAACCACCATATTTAAAGGAAGTGATTAACTGAGATAGTAAGCATTACAGTGGATAAATACAAACACAAATGCACAGACAGGCAAAGAACACACATCAGGTAAGGTGTGAATTTCCAGCTAATCAAATGGAATCATAGCATCATTTAAGTTAGAAAAGACCTTTAAGATCATTGAGTCCAATCATAAAGCTAGCCCTGCCAAGTCCACCACTAAGCCGTGTCCCTCAGCACTACGTCTACCCGTCTTTTAAATACTTTCCAAGGATGGTGACTCCACTGCTTCTTTGGGCAGCCTGTTCCAATACCTGAAAACCCTTTCTGGGAAGAAATTTTTTCCTAATATCCATCCTAAGCCTCCAGTGGCACAACCTGAGGCCATTTCCTCTTGTCCTATCGATTGCTACTTGGGAGAAGGAACCAACCCCCACCTCATTACAAAAGGTAGCTGTAGAGAGCCATAAGGTCTCCCCTCAGTCTCCCTGTCTCCAGGCCAAACAACCCCAGTTCCCTCAGCTGCTCCTCATAAGACTTGTGCTCAAGGCCCACCACCAGCTTCATTGCCTTTCTCTGGACACACTCCAGCACCTCAAATGTCTCTCTTGCAGCGAGGGGCCCAAAACTGAACACAGGATTCAAGGTGGGGCCTCACCAGTGCTGGGTACAGGGGGACAATCACTTCCCTAGTCCTGCTGGCCACACTATTCCTGATNAGTCCTGCTGGCCACGCTATTCCTGATACAGGCCAAGATGCCATTGGCCTTCTTGGCCACCTGGACAGACTACCAGCTCTTATTCATTCAGCTCGCTGTCGACCAACACCCCCAGGGTCCTTTTCCTCCAGGCACCTTTCCAACCATCCTTCCCCAAGCCTGTAGCGTTGCCTAGGATTGCTGTAACTCAAGTGTAGGACCCAGCAATCAGCCTTGTTCAATCTCATACCATTGACCTTAGCCCATCAATCCAGCCTGTCCAGATCCCTCTGTGGAACCTTCCTACCCTCAAGCAGATCAACAGTGCTGCTTAATTTGGTGTCGTCTGCAAACTTCCTGAATGTGCACTCAATCCCCTCATCCAGATCATTGATAAAGATATTAAACAGAACTGGCCCCAGTTCTGAGCCCTGAGGGATACCACTTGTGACCAGACACCAACTGAATTTCATTCACTACAACTCTTTGGGCCTGGCCATGCAGCCAGTTTTGTTACCTAGTGAAGAGTACACACCCATCCAGGCCAGAAGCAGCCAGTTTCTCCAGGAGAATGCTGTGGGAAACGTTGTAAAAGGCTTTACTAAAGCCTAAGTAGACAACACCCACAGCCTTTCCCTCATCCACTAGGCAGGTCACATTATCGCAGAAGGAGATCAGGTTAGTGAAGCAGGACCTGCCTTTCATAAACCCATGCTGACTGGGCCGGATCACCCAGCTGTTCTGTACATGCCACATGATGGCATTCAGGATGATCTGCTCCATAACCTTCCCCAGCACCAAGGTCAGACTGACAAGCCTGTAGTTCCCCAGATCCTCCTTCAAGAGCTTCTTGTAGACAGGCATCACATTTGCTAACCTCCAGTCAACTGGGACCTCCCTGGTTAGCCAGAACTGCTGATAAATGATGGAAAATGGCTTGGTGCTCACTTCTGCCAGCTCCCTCAGTATGCTTGCTTGGAAACTATCTGGCCCTGTAGACTTGTGTATGTTTAAGTGCTGTAGCAGGTTGCTAACCATTTCCCCTTGGGTTATGGGGGCTTCATTCTGCTCCCCATCCCTGTCTTCCAGCTCAGGGGGCTGGGTAGCCAGAGAACAACTGGTCTTACTGTCAAAGACTGAGGGAAAGAAATCATTAAGTACCTCAGCCTCTTCCTCATCCTTTGTCAGTATGTTTTCCCCTGCATCCAATAAAGGATGGAGATTCTCCTTAACCTTCCTTTTGTTGCTAATGTATTAGCAAGAAGCACTTTTAATTGTCTTTTACAGCAGTAGCTAGATTAAGTTCCAGTTGGGCTTTGACCCTTCTAATTTTCCCCCTGCATAACCTCACGACCTCTTTGTAGCCCTCCTCTGTTGCCTGCCCCTTCTTCCAAAGATCATAAACACTCTTTTTCTCCTGAGTTCCAGACAAAGCTCTGTATTCAGCCAGGCTGGTCTTTTTCCCCACTGGCTTATCTTTTGGCACATGGGGACAGCCTGTTCCTTCACTTTTAAGGTTTTCTTCCTGAAGATTGCCTGGCCTTCCCAGACTCCTTTCCCCTTCAGGACTGCCTCCCAAGGGACTGTCAAGCAGTCTCCTAAACAGGACAAATTCTGCTCTCTAGAAGTCCAAGGTGGCAGTCCTGCTGAACCCCCTCTTTACTTCTCCAAGAATCAAAAACTCTATCATTTTGTGACCACTACGCCCAAGACAACCTCCAACCATCGCATCACCCACAAGTCCTTCTCTGCACAAGAAGAACAGGTCCAGCAGAACGCCTTCCCTAGTTGTCTCACTCAGCAGCTGTGTCACAAACTTATCTTCCACACACTCCAGGAACCTCATAGACTGCTTCCTCTCTGCTGTATTATATTTCCACCAGACATCTGGTAAGTTGAAGCCCCCCATGAGAACGAGGGCTAAAATTGTGATACTTCTCCCAGCCCAGTTGCTTACAGAATATTTCATCTGCCTCTTCATCCTGGTTGAGTGGTTTATAACAGATTCCCACCATGATATCAGCCTTATTGACCTTCTCATGATTCTTACCCATAAATACTCAACCCTATCATCACCGTCATTAAGCTCTAGACAATCAAACCACTCCCTAATATACAGGGCTACCCTACAGCCCCTCCTTCTTTGCCTATCCTTTCTGAAGAGTTTATAGCCATCCATTGCAGCACTCCAGCATGTGAGTCATCCCACCATGTTTCCGTAATGGCAACTATATCAGTTTTCCTGCTACACACTGGCTTCCAGTTCCTCCTGTTTGTTTGCCCACACTGCATGCATTGGTGTAGATGCACTTCAGTTGGGCTATTGATCCCGCCATCTTTTAGAGGGCAGAAGCCCTGATTCCTATATGACCATTCGCAGACACCTCCATAGTTTCTAACAGATCAATAACTTGCATCTTTGCTGTCACATGGATCTTCATTCCCTACCTGCACTCAGATGGCAGACTGAAGGACCTCGCTAGCACACCATCCCTCAAACACTGGTGTGCTGCCCCAGGCTGCCTTGTTTTATCCCTTTCCCCCCTCAAATCTAGTTATGTAGTTTAAACGCTTACTACATGTTCTAAATTCATGATGCTGTCTCAGATTTCTTTCACTATGTTGCCATAAAAGCTATTGCACAGACATACCTGCTGTAGGCCAAAAACGATCAACAATTTAATGAGTAATAATTTAAAATTAAAAGATCAATAGCTATATTTATCCAATCCTTCCCATCTCTGCATATACACAAATAAAAATGCCCAAAATGAAACCTCATCTCCAGCCACTTGGTTCCCTTTGGAACACTGAGTAGTAACAAACAGTGACTTAGCTTTGATTAATCCCTCAAAACTATTATTACGGAACAGTTTAGGAAAAATACAACTGGTAGGAAATATGAACTACTTATTGAGGTTTTGGAGGGTCTTTGGACCCTTTCTTCAGAGCTGTCTGCTATTGCCTGTCATCTAGCACTTAAAAGATCAAAATAATAGCATTATAAAAGGTGAATGTATCTTGTATCATGTACCTTGCAATTTTGTTTTTTAGATTAACACAGTGATATAATATGTTACTACTATTGATTGACTCTACAAGAAGGAAAAAAGCCACAGACATGGACGATTGTATAGCCAATGCATCTGAGAAAGATTACAGTGATTTTCATGTTTGCTTTTACTGGAAAAGTATTTGCTGAATATACAACATAGAAACATAACGTATATCTACTTATTCCTCAAATAAGTGATAGGCCTTTTAGGTTTGGATTGCTCTCCTGCAACATATATTGCTGCATATTAGCAGAAAGTTGTTGAGTTTTCCTAACAATAGGGAAAATTTCTATTTTGTCAAAGCTCACTCTTAAGCACTTATACGGGCTTCTTACAGAAATGTAGAAGCATAAGTAGTTTCTCATGAATTTTTACTTGTTCTCAGTGTTTATCACCCCCCACTTTTTCTAGGGACCAAAGATGCCCAAAGCAGAGAGAGAACTGAAGGAGCCAGAATGCGGTGGACATCAGCAGTCAGTCTGAAAGAGAACTTTCAGCAGCCAGATTAAACACTGACTGCTAAGGGACGTGTGACAAATGAAACAAAGGAAAACTTGACAAAGGTACAGAGAAACATCCAAGGCAGGGGAAAAAAAAAAGGTGGAAAGGAGATATTTCAGAAAACATTATCTGAGGAGAAGTAGCAATGCTGTTTTGCAATGTAGTATATGAAGATTTGCGCATCTTTGGTTTGTTTAAGGTGGACTATTAGATTATTTTTTTTTAGTAATATTAAATATTTTACTCCATATACAACTTTAATCTGTAACTTCTCCCAAAATGTGACTTATGATATGCCTGATGGTAGTTGCCAGAATGCTAAGTGACTACATGCTTTGTGATTTCACTTGTGTTCAGCAAGTAGCTGCATTTAAAAACCACAAATATTTCTAAATAATATTTTGCCATTTTAGAAATCACACAGTTGCTACATGACAATATGAAAAAAAGTCACTCTGCTAAGATAATTCTGTTTGATATAAACCTTTTATGTTAACAGATTCTCTACAGGTTTCAATAAAATCCTATTCACATTAAAACTACTGAAAACATACAACAATTAGTGTGGTAGGAACAACTCTACCGACTGAGGAAATGTTTGCTATTTAATGAGTTTAATTATATGTCTAATCAATTACATGTATTAATACAGATCATCACTGCATAGGAATGAAAAGCAGACATGTGTGATCTATTTACATTTCATAATAAAACTCCATTACTTTTGTATGGCCAAAAAAATTCACAGTTTTCACACTTCAACAGGAATTCTCAGAGAACTGTTAATTTAAAAAGTTTGGGCAGTATACACTTTTATCACATGTAGTAATTTCTTATGACAAAATTGAGTTCCTTTTCTACATGTTACTCACAATCGACCAACACGAAGCACATACAAATCTATAAATTCCAAGTTACAATCCCACTGCAAGGGGTCTATAACTTTTCTAAGAAAACTTTGTTAGAATCACACCATTAAATAATTAATGCAGACCACTGGAAAAGTAAAAGGCAGAAAAACTTGCGAAGACTGGAGTAATAACGACAAGGAGGAATAGCCATGTAAAGAGATTGTCTTTTCTGATTAACCAGCCTAAATTTGTATTCTACTCTCTGGGATCGCTCAGTACACAACCATAGATGTAGTGTGGCATCCAGGCCCCTTTTGCCATCTGTCAGGCCATAATACCTTTCTGGATCAGGAAAAAGTAAAGCCCTATGCAAGGGCAGTACATGATATATGGGGGGGGAAATCTTGTTCATGGTGGTAATGCCACCCTTCCTATATCCCTATCAAGTTGGAATCTGCTGTGCTATATTATATGAAACATTTTAATAATCCTTTAGAAATACACAGAAGTTTGGCTTCAATGAACAGAACTTTTGACGATTCATTATGTTTTCTAGTCTGTTCTAATATTCTGTAACATCAAGAAAATCATTAAAATTAGAAAATCTCTGTTCCCATTTTCGCTCTGAATTGATTCTCTTCAATAATTTCTAATCTGATGCTTTGAAGATGAAATGAGCCATATTAAATGTCTATACGTGTCTAGTATAGACTAGATGCTTCCAGATGCTCAGATAAACAAACTGAACTCAACGTATTCACAACTGGCAGAAGTGCTGTATCTTCACTCTGAAGCACACACTAGGTTTTTTTCTTCCTGCAGAGCAGGGGAAAAAAAAAAAAGCAACCCACAAAACACCCAACACCTTTTCCAAGCACTAAAACTTCTTACAAAAGTTAGAGTACCTTTTGCTGATGAAGGTTAGGGGGTATATTTTGCTGTTCCCCCAGCCCCAACTTTATCTCGGTTCTCAAATATATCAGTGTTTACGTAAAACGTCTACAAAAAAGACCACAACTATAATCTCCCTATGATAGTTAGACAGTACAGTAGGAAACATATGAATAATCTGGAAATTCTTCATCAATTATGCTATTATTTAATCTAAATATATAGTACATAGAACAGCTGAGGTTGGGTGGGACCTTAAAGATCATCTAGTTACAGGCCCCCCACCATGGGCAAGGACACCTACCAGTAGACCTGGTTGCTCAAAGCCTCATCCAACCTGGCCTAGAACAGTTCCAGGGATGGGGCATCCACAGCTTCCCTGGGCAACCTGTTCCAGTGCCTCACCACCCTCTGAGTGAAAAATTTCTTCCTGATACCTAATCTAAACCTACCCTCTTCCAGTTTAAAATCATTACCCCTTGCCCTATTGCTACATGCCCTTGTAAAGAGTCCCTTCTCCAGTATTCTTGTATGCCACCTTCAGATACTGGAAGGCTGCTAATAAGGTCTCCCTGGAGCCTTCTCTTCCCCATGCTGAACAACCCCAACTGTCTCAGCCTGTCCTCATAGGAAAGGGGCTCCAGCCCTCTGATAGAAGTCAAATTTTCTACATTATAAATGTAGAAAATTATATACATACATATATACACATATATGCCTAATATAGAGACTCAAAAAACATGCATGTGGAAGTCCCTGAAATATACATACCATGTTAAAAAAGAAACTAAGACCACACAAACTGGTTCCATATATGAGAAACATCTCTATCAAATTATGTTTTCTTTTACACTTGGTCTAATCACGAAGCTCAGTGACTTCATTCTGATACATATGTGGCTTCTATTAAAGCATAAGTTGCTACCCTTATCCGCACCCCAAAACATCACTAAAGCTGTCCATCATGACACGAATGTACAAGCAAATCTAACCAGAAAAAGAGGCATAATATGAATATAAGCTCCCTTTTTTAAATAGCACAGCTTTAAAGAGAAATCGGCAAAACCATATCACAATATTTTCCATTGGCAAGCAGAATAAAAATCAGGACACCTTATCATCAGTGACATTCAGACTAAACTAGAGAATACATGACAGTGCTTATGCATAGATCTAGGGATACCTATTCACTTATTATTGAATAAGAGAATTTTTCTTTTTCCACATAATTTTGTTTTTCTTTGCAGCAAATCTTTTTTTTTTTTCTTTCTGCCCTTTTTTTTTTTTTAAAATTCTTTCCTTTACACACTAGTGCATATGTCAAAGTTCCAGGGACAAATATGATTTTACAAACTTTTTTGCATACCAAACAACAGTGGCAGCTTGAATGTAATCTGTTTCCAAGCTCTGTATTATATCTGACTCTTCAAAATGAAATCAGGAAATACAGCTAAAATATACAAGTCAATTACTTTTAGGCAAGCTATCAAGTAGATGTAGAAGTAAAATCAAATCAGATAACCTACTGCATCTTAATTACTAGCAAAGTTCTCTTGCTTATGAGAAGCTAAATATTCATTAATTCTCAGCAATTAACAATAATGAAATGAAAGTCTGTGATGCTGGAGTCTGGAATTAGGTATGTCAGAGTTCAGTAAAAGATGCATGAATTAACTTCTTAACATTTTCTATTGGGAGCCCTTCATGAGCCCTGTGGTGACATATTATTTACTATAAATGTATGCAGATCAGGATGCCGAAAGTCTGAAGAAGCTACTAAAGCAAATGTTTGTTCTAGACACGTGGGATGACGAGTTTTTATGTCTATGTACTCTATGCAGCAGTGTGTTCGATTCAAAGTACAAGAATTCAACTCTCTATTCACAGTGCGCTCAGGGGTGCTAATACAGTATCATGAGAAAACAGCTGTGTGGATCCACGCCAAAAAATCACAGAAAAAACCAATTTTTCCGGGAAACATTTATTAATATATTCTATTTAAGCCTAACAAGCCTCTGGATCTCGCCTGCACAAATTCCCTATTACTCAGGTCTGTTCCAGTTGTGAAGTATAATCAGACTCTCTTTCAAAACTGTCACTAAATGAAAATATAGTCCATGAAGAATCTTCTGCACACTTTAAATAAGATATGATCCAGCCTTTTGTAAGTATATGCTATGAAGTCTTCAATGACATAATGGATAGAGATTCATCAGGACCACAGACTTGTATGACTTGTATTACATAAAGTACCAAAGCCAGGAAATGGAAACCAGAACAGAAAGGCACAGTTCGGTGTAGATTCTTCACTTCCCTCAGCCTTCCATGTTATAAAGAAATTTAACATTCTTTGAAGTAGTTTCATCTTTTTCAACAAATTAATGCAACTTCATCAAAAACGTCATTATTGTTATATAATCCACATTAATGAGAACCTAGGTATGTGACTATTTAAATTTACCACTATAAGCATCTCACCAGCATGAGAACTATTTTTATCCATGCTGTTATTAGGAACTCACAACAATGTTAAAATCTTCAGTTCCGCTTTTAAACTTCTAAATTTGTGCTAGAAATTTATTGGAACAACTACTTATGCAACTTAGTGCTACTAAATGCTAATGAGAAGTCCCTGAGGAGACATTAGGGAA
Source organism: Chionis minor (assembly GCA_013398295.1). Lineage (NCBI taxonomy): Eukaryota > Metazoa > Chordata > Aves > Charadriiformes > Chionidae > Chionis > Chionis minor. The sequence continues at coordinate 172,092 of VZSF01006446.1, forward strand.
TATTTTCAAACAGTGAATACAGTGAGTAATCAATTTCTTTTCTTAATCAGAGGCACCTCTACTTCTACAGAAAGACTTATTATGTTATATTCAACTTGAAAGTTAATTAGAAAGTAGGTTACCAAGGGCAAAAAGTTCTGGAGGTATAATTTTTCTCTTAAATTTCAGTGATACGATATGGTGAATGATATAGTTTAATCAAGAAACTTTGAAAACTAGAAAAAAATATTATTTACAAGTTCAATGAATAGAAAACCCTCCAATACAGGCCATTTTTACAGATATAGCAAAACCTCATATTTGCCAAAACAAGCAACGTGGCACCTTACTGGTACCAGTCCTCTCTCACTCCACATTCTTACTCTGAACTAGTTATGTTTACAGAAAATAAGAAAGTTTTTCCTATTCACAGTAACATAAGTCTAACAAACAGCAATTCACAATGTGCAAATCCTTTCAAGTCTTTGCAAGGTATTATTTGTCAGTGCAATCCACTAGGTTGAACTTCTCAGTTATCCAAGTCTAAAAGTCAAAGTTCTCCCTTGCATACTTTCTAGTATTTAAACTTTCATGAAAAATTTCTTCTTTTCCCCCCTTTCTAGGGAACAATAGCAAGATAACTTCTGTTTGCCTTAGTAAGTTTATCACTTAAATCATTGAATCAGATGCCTTTTGATCTTAATTTTCTAAAATTCTTTATAAAGATTTAGATAATACCTCAACTGAATGCAGGTGACTACAGTTCCTCTGCAACCATAAGCTTTTGCTTACTAAGCCAGGCATTTGGTGGCTTCTTCCAGGCAACACATAAAAGCTTCTCTTTCTTGAAATAACAAGAGTTTGGTTTATGTTTTCTCCTTCCGTGTTGCTTAGTGAAAATATCTAAGTACAATGCTTTGCTTCGGTGGACATTTTACTACCTTCAGTCTTTACACCTTAATTTCTTTCAGTTTGTGTAGCTTCTCTGCCCTGGTAACTTTATAGTTTCACAGAATTAAATATATATATTGTAACGTGGTAAAATAATTTTTTGGTACACTACACCTGCTCCAGTATTTTCTGGGTCAGGTCTTTTTATAATCTGAAAATAAAATATATGTGCATATACATGTTGACTCTTTCCCACACTGTACAAACATCACAGAGAGAAATAAAGTCCCGTGTCTTACTTAAAAATTAGACTTCTGTAAAGAGCTGTAAAGTTAAAAAATACATTACACAGCTTCTGCAGGACAGTATGCAGTTCATACAATTCAATTTACACTTCATCAAGGTACTTTTGAAATTGATTAATTGAATTAATAATTCATTAAAGTATAAAACATGAGTTAAATTAGTCTTTAAATGATGTACTGAACTACTCTTCCGAAATTTTGCTTAGGAAAAAAAAAATCATATCAGAATTCTACCCAAAATCATTTAGAAAATGTTGGTTATTTCAATTATGTAAATTTCATTTAAGTACCAGCTAAAATGGCAGTAAGCACAATGAGTCAAGCCCATGCATCAGTGTATTTTAAAATTCTCCAATGAAAACCTAAACTTCAAATTAAGACACTCCTCCTTACCCTTACCCCATGCATTTCACTAGCATCTACTAAGGAAACTCAATACAGATGGAACTACCATGTTACATCCTAGAAACAGGTAGACTGAAGGAAGCTTTCTCCCAGTTGGTCAACAAACCTTCCATATTTATTTGTAGGAACTCCTGACCCTATTAACATCTAGCCTGATACATTGATGATCAAGTGATGAAAATCTGCTGTAGGTTGCACCACTGGTCTGCCTGGAATTACAAATAGCTTGACACACAGAAGTAGGCAAACAAACTTCTGAAACCATTAAAAAAAATAATCCCTGAAGTTACTAGCTTTTGTATAAATTTTCTGTTCTTTGGTGAGTGTGATGGATTGGTCTGTTAGATTGTGCAGAGCCCCAGATGGCTGGCTGGCAGGCAAAAGGGTTAAATAGGTAATGGATGTTATTCATATATAAATCTCCTAAGTCCCAGAATAAAAATGAAAAAGAAAGTGAACTGAGTTTGCTCTGCAGGGATGTTTTCTTCTTCGCTCTTGCTACTTGTCCATATCTGAAACAATACACTTTTTACCTTAGGGCAATGCATTATTGAAGAGAGAGCATCGTGTTGGTTAAAAGCTATGAGACTGAGCTATGAGGCTGATTGGCTTAAACCTTTTAGACCCACAAATTATGAAGCCTAACACCACTAGAGAGTTACTTCAATTTGAAAGTTCAGCTTAGGCAGAAGCCTGTTTGAGTCCTGAGGGCAACCACTCTAAATTTGGGAAATTTCTGAAGTTCAGGTAGCTTCTGAAACTGGTAGAATAGCTGTATGGCTTTTTTTAAAAAAAAAAAAAGAAGATTCACATGGTTCTCAATACCTATGTAGTGAACAACGTAAGCTTCTCATAGGAAAGTTAGTTTAAAAACATATCACAGAAAATTCTATATGAATTAGATATGACTGCTGTATAGGAACACTTCATCCAGACTGAAAACCCACATCTCTTGACTCCACTGATTCTCCACCAATGGTGTTCTCAAATTGGCTGCACCAAACAAACACAAAGTTGGAATAAGTGGTTGATGTTTGTCACAACAGGACTGCACAAGAATATCCAAAAAATTTTGCACTAAGATTTCTCTATTTAAAGGAATAATGGGTTGAAAGAACTGTTTCATAAGCAGGTTACAAGCAGACACAAGTTTAAGTAGGTCAAGAACAGACAAGTTTGCACAAAGTCAGAGGGACCTAATACAGAGCTGCACTGCACATAGGCACATGAAAGTCACAGTTGATTAAGCTACATATATATGTACATTGCTAGACCAATATAATCATCAGAAAATGAGGAAAAAAAGACTCATTTATCATTGGGAAATTTCAGCTAAGACATCTTTTCACTGCTCCATTGTAACGAAAACAACAGGTGAAATATTAGAAAGCTTAAGGAATACCTCAGACATTACTGAAAATACTGCAAATCCTATTATAAAAGTCAGTGGTGCTCACGTAACGGAGACTCTTTGAAGTGCTTCCTGAATGCTTGGTAGCTGAGGAATAAAAAAACCACCCCATCTATTTGTACAGCGTTGCTCTCTTCTTTACCAATTGCTTCTCACCATCAGCTTCTTGCTAAGTATCAATTGGCAATCAGATATCAAAACCTTGAACAGTTTACGATTTTCACCTTTAGGTTCCTTTTTTGTTTTGTTTCTGAAACAGTGAAGTCACAAAAGCAAATCTTCACATTCCTTAAAAAGGACCAAGGACTCATTTGACTGATAGAGAAAGTTACTACTGTTTTTATCTGTATTGATTTCATTCCAAACCCCTTTTTTCAAACTTCAAACCATGTCACCTCTCAGACCACAGACATAGCAACACTTCTGACTTCTCAGAGATTCCAGGGTGAAATTGAGGAATGCATCCAAGAGAGTATTAAAGGAGCAGCTGAAGTTACCAGCACTATCAAGATTCTTTCATAATTATTAAACTACTCTTAAATAGAAATTGAGATTATTCTTTTCCAACTAATCCTCAATTGGATTTAAAATATTTTTAACACAATTACTTATTAAGCAATTAAGAAAATTAGGGAGTCATAAACATTATTGTAACACTTTGGTCATACATTCACAAGTTTCAAGAGTTAATACCAAGGTGATCCTTGGCTACACTTTTGTTCCTCACTTTTCTCATTGAGAGAATGCTCTCTAAGACCATTTTAGAAAATTCCTAAAAAAATTGTAAGATCAGTTTTACATGCTTTATACTTACACTTCATATACATATTTTATGCACCAAGTCACAAAATGAGTTGTAGTGAGACACTGGAACAAGGTTTTCCAGAGGCTGTAAAGTCTCTGTCTGCACTTAGTCAGCCCCCAAGTAGACACAGTCCTGGGCACCCTGCTCTGGCTGGCCCCTCTTGAGCCAAAGGGTTGAACTAGAGGATCCCAAGAGGCTCTTTAAAACCTCAATGATTCTGCAATTAGTAATTACTTTAACGAGGCAGGAGAAAAGACTGTATACTAACAGAAATATTTTGATATCAGATGTATTAGCAAGTACAAAGCTTCATTAAAAAACATGAATTGAACAGTTTATTGTAAACTTTAATTACTCTCCATCCTAAGAAAGTATTGTCCTGCCTAAAATCTTATAAAATCAACAGTAGGAATGATCCCAAGTCCTATCTTCCAGTTAAAGTATCAGTAGTTTAAAAAAAAGCAGTGCACCAAAGCTTAGATTTCTCACATGTGTTTATAGTTGCAAAATTATATATATTAATAAATCTAATAATCAATATTTAGATCATACAACTGTCAAAAAGAATATTGGTATCACCAAAACACTGATTTTCTTTTTATTCAGTAAAACATTAGCTAATGGGTACAACTACTTTGTAGCCTTTCTTAAAGATAACCAGTTTTAATACTATTTAAGGATCAAGCACATCATTCTTCAATTTAGCATGAATCTTGAGAAGCCTTGCAAAAGTAATACTGTGTTGGTAGATGGTAGGCAGACAGTTTCTATTTGCTATTCACAGACTTCAGTATTGAAGAAATATTGGATTCAAGAGGGGCTTGGGAATATGAGATTTTGCTTTTTTCTCACAAAAAAAATGTTTTCCTCTTGTATACGTTTCACAGTCAAAATAACATCCAGAATCAGTGCATAAAATTGCAATACAGAGTTGTAGGCAAGTCATCTCACAGCATTGTTCTATTCATTGTCAACGTACAGACAGACATACATTCATCATAGAATATACAGACTACTTTAAACCACCCATCCAGCACTAGTTTTCTGTAAGTGTTCATTAACTGTATATTTGCAGATATTCATATAGAACTTCCAAATAAAGTAACAGAGATTAGTACAAGCCAAGCATAAAAAGAATTTCTTAGTCACAAAAATTGGTTTCCTAATACTCTTCTAGAAATCAGATACTAATGTTCTTTGCTATATTCATCAAAAAAGTAAAAAAACCAAACCTGAACCCACATACTCAGAGCACCGAAACACAGATTCTGTCTACTGAGTAGATTAAAATCCATGACAAAACAAGAGTGCCTGTACGTATATATTCACCACAATGCAGTATCAAGCATGCAAAATAGCAGAAATAAATAGTAATACATGAAATGGATACATCTGTACTTATCTGAACCCCAATACTTGCTACCGATCTGCAAATATACAATAGAGGAGCAATCTTTACTCCTTGTCAACCACTAACCATCTAAAAATTGCCATGGTAATCATGAAGCCATACAAAAACATCAGAGTTTGGATGTTTATGTGGCAGAAGGCTGTCTGTTATGTGCAATGTATATTAGTTGAAACCTCTGAATAACTAGTTCTTGCCCCAAAATAAGACTTGCTCAAGTAACTGGAAAACAAGCTGCAGCCAAGCAACCTATTTCAGAACTACTGTGTACATTGTCTCATTCTCCCTCATATGGAAAAAGATGAGAAGCAACATGATCTAATATTGCCAATGTGATTGATCAGTTCAAAAATATTAACAAAAACCGCACAGCATAATAGGTGCTGCTTTCCGTGGATGAAGCTTTTCTCTAGTGACAAGAGCACCACCTATAGACACAAAATCATCCTCTCACTGTGTTTGCCCTTAAAACACAGCAGCTTAATTTCTAGTCTTTAAAGTGTTTCACCTCTCACAAACATACTTAACAGTAGTGCAGAATATAGAATTTATATCAGCTAAAGGTCTGACCCTATTTCCTTAAAAACGGTTACATTTTTTGGATATGAGCTCCAGCAAAAAAAAAATGTGTTGATAACGACATTTTGCTTCAAAGAGACTTTCAGTTACAGTGCCTTATAACGGTCCCTGAAAGACAAATGAATACGTAACAATTAATACATACTAAGACAAAGTTATCCGCATGAGTGGGTGTGGAAACGATAAAAATGCTGAATGTTTTTAAGTCAGCTTTAGCATCACTTTACCTTTTCTGTTTTGTTAGCTACACATGCCTTCACAATGCAGTAAGGAGCAGACAGTAAATCCATTACTTGCTTGGCAAAGGCTCAGTCACTCCACTAGTTTCACCGAGGTCAGTGAGGCTGCACCGGTCACACAAGAGGTTCATAGTTCAGTCCTGAGGGACTGACTTCAAGATCTATGCAAACCTTGACCTAACGATAAATATACCAATAAGTTGATAACTCTAAAATAACAGAATGTTAACATGTTCTGCTAATATTATGGAGCCAATCGGTACAATTCAATTCACTTTCCCTAAAATACCCGTCTTTTCACTTTATGAAAGCAAACACAGAATTTTCTATTTCAACAAAAACATCAAGATACTGGGTGGCTCTAGAAGTTAATTTAGATTAAAGGATGGTGAATTAAGGAGAAAAAAAATCAAGCGAACTGCTTTTTCAGCAATTTAATGAGTGACATGAATGACATTGACTTATTCCTAAACACTGCAAGTAATTTTCTACTTTGGATAAAGGTTAAACTAAACCAGAACAGAGCACTCTTTCAAAAAAAGGTTGTAAGAAATAAACACAGGGAGTAATTCTTCTGAAGACTGAGACACAATTAATACTAGCCATAGGCAAGCTCCAATTTCACTTTGTGCCTATTTACATAGAGTGTACAACATCTGTTGTAATACACTTTACATTTTCATCTAAGCCGCGTAGCGTAGCATGAAGTTTTCTCCATTTCAGCTGCATATGACAGGATATAAGAGGGAAAACTCTCACATCATCTATCTTTTTCCTGTCAAAATAGTGTGATATTAACATCACAAAGCCTGATGCCTTTCTTAGCTAGTAAGAAGAAACACCTGTAAAATCCTCAAGTGTTTTCCTTCATTTGAAAGAGAAAATTTACAAAAAAAACCCCAAACATTTTGTATTTGCTCAATTTTTTCTGATCAGTCATGAGTAGTTTTATTAAGAATAATCAGACTCCTTATGTGTCAATTTTAGGCCAAGAGATTTGCAAAAATACAGAGATTAGCACTACAGTTACGAGGTCTTTAACCGAAGTGGATTTTAAAAAAAATCGGTATTTACTGGGCCTAAGTTTGACCTTACAGTGATATAAATCCCATTTCCCTGTTTTATTCCACTAGGATAAAAAAGGTTCACTGTTTTTTGAATTCTGAATAAATTCCTTTGTGTAAATCACCAGTTTCTAGCCCTGTTCATTCACTACTGTTCAAGAATGTACGTGACAAAAAAGGATCCAAATTTAGCTACAAAGCCTTCCTTAGAAGCCTGAGCTAGCGGGTCAATTAGCAACTAGCTGGTCAACAAAATGTAGGAAAACTGGCTGCCCTCCTAAAGGATTTAATAGTAAGGAGGATGACCTGCTATTGGCAAACTATAAGGAACATTTAGAAGAGAATGATATAAAGTTTCCATTTTCACACAACCCTGTGAACAAAAATCCGTGGTTCAGCCACAAATAAATCAAGATCAGGATTGTCTTTCACCAATAAGCATCTCAAGATGCTTTTGCAAATGCACAGGTGTTAAATCTTGGTCACTGCCATTTATCCTTTCCCCCCCCCTTATATATATTATTTTTATTATTTATTTTAGTATAGTGATGGAGAGTTCCACACTGTAGATCATGACCCCTATTATGGGAATAGCAGAAAAGCAAAATAAAAGGGGAGTTGTTGTTGTGCATGCAAGTTATTACCCATGGTCATATAACACTTTGAAGAAGACAGAGGACTTCAGACATTACAACTAGACCAACAGATGAATATCCCCCATCCACCCAAAAAAAAAAAAAATCTCTTGGCCAAATTGAGTATCAGCACACCAGGGAAGATGTCCAAGTATTCCCAAGTTAAAAGTAATTTTAAAAAGACATAAAAGAGAAGCTTTGCAAAACTCTTCCACATTCTAAGAAAGGAAGTTATTTAATATCACTAGCAAATTAGAAAAGAGTAATGACTTCTCAGGTATGTGAAGACTCCTAGCAGTATAGCAAGTAATGATTTATACAGGAGAAAACAAAGGTTTTCAAGTTGAAAATTCAAGTTGAATAGCAGATAACAGACAAAAACAGTAAGTTAGGAAAGCCAACCCTTGCAGCAGCAATCTTGACAGAGATGAGCAGGAAAGCATGAATTTGTCAAAGGTAGACATCTGGAATTACAAAATGATGGGATCTTGACTGAGAGTATCAATTACGTGGATAGGTTAGGATACGTCATAAAGATGTAATAAAGAAAGAATGTGAAAGACCTACAGAAGACCTGAAGGTGAAATGCTAGACAAGTTCTTGTCAGAGAGACACGATTCCTACATGGAATAGTAGTAAGCCTCTTCACAGCTTGAATCAAGCTGTTGTATCACCTGCATGCACTGTGAAAATTCAGGGAATTCAAACAGTTCTTGTATAATACTGTATTAGACTCCCAACTGATTTTAAATAGTTTGTTATTAAACAGTAATTTAACTTTTTATTCTCTTTTATTAATTTAAGGACATGAATATAGTACTTAAGGTTCTAAAGAATTCACTAACGATGAGAGGCCACTGGAGAATGCAGTTCTGAGTAAGAAAACACCAGTTTTCTGATTTGTTCATATTAACTGGCAATAAGCTTATAATAAATTTATGCAAACAACACTAAATTCATGAAAATAACTGCCTGGCAGAGAGAATGACTGTAATGAGAGCTCAGTATAGAGGACTGAAAAGTGATGTCAGAAGCTAATAGCTTTCGAGCCTCCTACAACCAGAAAAGCCAAGGTGGAAGAAAAGATTTTAAATATTTCATTATTTTATAAGATAGATATTTCTGATTACTAAAATCACCATGAGAGGGGCAAACACCTCACACTCATATTTAATCCACCCCACCCCATTTATCTTGGGAATTGTTTCCTTAACCTTTGGAAAAAAAAATACCATTTTTTCTAGTGTAAGCAGGAGAAACACTGTTTTTCCCTAAGTCAGAGTCACACTGAGGATAGCTATTACCTTTTCTTTTGATGGATTTTTCTCATTTATTTAATCCACCAAGGGTTAGTAGGGTAGTTGTAGGAAGTACATTTGCCAACAATTGAGTTGCAATTATCACAACCATGACTTTTTGCTTTTGCCTGCCCAGGCAAACAAAAAAATATTGAATCTGGACCATTGTAAAGCAGGCTCCTGAAAAACACTGCAAGACACATGTGTGTGCACTTATATTCATAAGGATTTGAAAAAAGATTATAGACTTTCTTTTCAATACAATATCATGGACATGATCTTACTTTTGGCACAGTTAGAAACAAATAGCTAGCAATGTCAGAAGTTGGAAAGAGCACCCGATTCAAGGTAGTTTTCAAATCAAGGACAAGCATTTCAAGATTTCTGTCAAGGTTTTTTGTTTGTTTTTTTGTTTTGGTTTTTTTTTTTTTAATCACTTGTCACTATATTAAGCAGCTCTGTATTTTAAGAGACATCATGACTACGGATTTTCACCCGCCTTCTGTGAAATTATACTTCAGTGGTGTGAAAACATCCCTTATTCTCTCTCAGTCCTAAATAGTTGTTTTCCCAATCTAGTAGCTAGCTCCAGGTAGAAGCAAAAATTGGTGTTTGGACCTTGACGTTAATTTCATTTACAAAGTAGGCATATTTCTGAATATGGATGAAGCAAAAGGGGATAATCCTTCTACTCTCTTCTTTCCCCAACTTGAAGTCCCTCCTAAGAAGCACTATATCTAAAAAAAAAAAAAAAAAATTCATCGGAAAACTTTTACTGTGGGTTCAAACTATTTGGTTTGTCTGTGTTTCTACCATTTCAGTATAGATGTTTCTGAGAGCCAGTGCTCAGGTTCCTGCTGTATACACAGAGTTACTACTCAGGAGTGTCTGCATATGACTACGGTTTGGCAATTTCCATAAAGATTGTTTATATAAGCTTGCAAGCAATGGAAGGTACTTACTGCACGCTTATTTCCCTGGACTAAAACTTGACCACTTAGCTAGGCTGCTCTCAGGGAATTTATTTGCTGGATCCCTTAATGCGCCCATAGACCACCGAGTCTACAAAGAGCCCAACTACTCCCCTTGGACTTTGGGTCATTCAAGCCCTTTGATGGGATCTAGGCTGTGCGAACACCTGACTGCAACTGTTTTACCATAATCTGACAAATCTATCCCTGCTTATCCAGCCCCAATGCCTCACCTTCTCCTACCTTAGGTGTTTTTTTTTTTCCTCAGAATATCAAAGGCTCAGACTATTTCATTTAAATTCTTCGTTACAATAACTTCAGAAGGGAAATAAAAACAGTTGGAAAATGGACACATTCCCATTTATTAGTGTACTACAATTATTTAATTATTTCAGAAAGTTCTATACTTTCCTAAATAAGACTGGTTTTCTATCTCTCTCAAGTGCTCTCATTGTTCAAAATGCCCTTTCACTAGGATTCCCTGCAAAATACCATTCAACCTGTTGTTAGAGGAATTCAATGTAGTTTAGTATTTGAAATTAGTTCTCTTGAAAAGTCTATCCAGACTGGCAACTCAAGGTTATCTCAAGCTTAAAAAAAAAGAAATTCTGAAATTTATTGATACAACTCAGATTAAAAAAAAAATCACAATATCTATTGAAGCTTTTGTTCTGTATTTGAACAAAGCCAAAAGTTTGCTAATACTTTGTTTTTGCAAAAAGTAAATTAAAAAAACTATGAAATGTCCATTTTGAATCAATTTTTCTGTTGAGGAAAAGCTAAGCTTTTTGGTAATCCATATGGCCCCATAGAATGCCTACCATAGGAGGAGCTTCAACAGAAGCTGAATTATCTTGCTAAGTTGTTCTAACCACAGTAAAACCGTCTCACAGGCATGTTGACAAAGTTTCTACCTTTTCATACAGAAGTGTTAGCATTTTGGACAGACATAATATCGTTATTAAAAAAATATATGGAACAATATGAATATCACCCCAAAAAAATCAATTTTATACTAAGCTGGCTGGGATATTTAACAAAAAATACCTATGTACCAGAATTCAGAATGACAAAAAATCCAAGTAAAATTAAATGACTCAGTGCTTCAAGTAACAAAGCAGCAGGTTTAGAGTGATATTTCTCAGAAAATGTAATTAGCAGCAGAATCTGAAATGCATAAAGACTATAGAATGGAATTAATTTACAATTTAAAACAAGTATTTCCATCATGATAGCATGAACAAGTAACCAGTTAGAAATATTTGTTCAAATAAAGAAAATTATTCTTTTTTCTTTGCTTGGCTGAAATTAGAGAAAAGCTAAAAAAGTAAGTAAAGTATTTCTTGAAGCTTGAAAACTTAATTATTCTGAAACATGCTCAGGCTTGAGAGAAAAGTAAGAAAAGGGTTTGTTTCTTAGATCAAGAATCCAAAGGTGGATTGTTTTGTTTGGGGTCTGGGTGCGTTTTTGAGCTCTTTTGGGTTTTTTTGATGAAATCAGTTCAGTAGAGTTCGATCACATCAAACTACTGAACCACAATGCATAAAATTGTGGTCCACCTAATCTTAAAATTAAATTAAGCTTTACCTTTTGAGGTCTGTTTCTAATAGTTTTGAATATGTAAACAGTAAAACTGTGTCAAACAAAGAAAAAAGTTTAATTTTTTTTACAATTACTATTTCAGCTGGATGTATTTTTAAATAAAACATCTGGCTTAAACAGTATTTGCAAACCAAAAGAATCAGCTAGCAGGACTTTGAGCTGTAAAACACAACACTGGCTAAAGTGATTATTAAAATAGAGCACCGTACAAGAGCAACTTATCCGTGGCTGCAGAATAAATGCTTATCCAACAGGATATTATCCTCCTAATACCTTTAGACAGCATACAAAGGATGAGAGTAAATTGGCAAAAACACTGAATCCAGGCAAACTGACATTTGTATGCATGGATGTATTCTAACAACAGATAAGTGCACTGCTTCCACCCAGTCAACAGCCCATTTTCAGGACTCAGCCATTAAGCATGCAGAAAGTCAGTGCTGTAACTAAAAAAGCTAGAGGAATATAGTTGATGATGGAATGGCTTTTAATTTTAGCTAAATACTTTTTCAGCACTATTCTTTCCCATGTGATTATACAATCCCCACTGGAGATTACTCACTGGCAATAAGTGGAAATATGAGACCAGATAAACTCAGTTTTTTTTTTTTTTTTTTAATCTATCATCCTCAGACAGACATTCAGCTTTTCCATTACTGCTATCAATCTAGCTATCTGGGGGAGCAGTAGATACTCTCCAATTAAAATGTTTACTAAATATATCTAACAAAAAAAATGTAACATGTCACATCTGTGTAGCACTGTGTTGCTAATATAATGCTTTGACATAACAGATTGAAGCACAAGTAGTATATTATATAAAGTCTGTATTCCCTGCTGTATATTATCAGCAGGGAAACACTACTAGCTGTCTCAAAAATAGATCATTTTCTAATAGCATAAATATAATAAACATATTAATTCTATAAGAGCTTTTTATTTGTTTTTAACAATGATAAACAAGTTTGCTTATCAAAAGCAATGATGATCTTGAAGGCTGCATAATTTCCATCTACCCACGAGCTTTGTATCCATTAGACTTCAACTAAATTGATACATTTTAAGCTGCCCTTTGACATTCACAATAATTATTTTCTACTGCAATGCTAGACTATTACACTAAGATTGGTGTATAAAAAGAAGTCATCTCTTTGTCAGAAAAAATTAAGACTAATTTATAAGCTTTATATTTAAGGCATAAGAAAATTCCAAGCTAATAAAGTTTGAGCTACCATAAAGAAAATACATACAATGATACAATAACCTAATAAAAGTTTAGTTAAAAAAGGCACACCGATAGTAATTTCACATGCAGTCCTATGCTTACTGAATACCATATATTCATTTTGTGCTCTTAATTCCTTTTTCAAGTGCATCTCTTGGTTGGTGCCAACTGGTAAGTAAACAGACTCTTGAATAAAAAGGTAAGATCATGGTTTGCAAATGCATAAATAAAATTAACTTCCAACTAAGCAAACAGATAAGAAATTTTTAAATTCAGTTAAATTGGCATAACTGTCCATTTCATCTTTTCTGCTGCCAGCTAGAAAAAAAATCTGGAAGAATGTGTTTACACAGCACACGCTAAAGCCTGTGTGCATGTTTGATTTGTCCTATGAATGTGCACAAACCCACTCTGTGCTTACAGGTGAGAGCTAAATCCTCTTCCCTCCTGAGGTACATCTGAGAAACTGTTTGACTGTCCTAAAAACCAGAATTTATATCGGCATCAGTGTAGGCACCACACTGTCCTACTTTGACTCCTCCTTGTTAAGAGTGATTTCACATTAGGCTGCCAGTGTGAGGTGCATGTGAGCTCTGATCAGGCAAGACAATTTTTGGAGACACAAATTTACTGGCTTAAAGATTAAAGGACAGAATTTCACCAAAGTCAAGAGAATTACCACCTGCCATCATACAGATGTTATACAAGAGGAAAGAATGAAGCTCACCAGTTTACTTCTGCTGTCTTTGTTGAGTTTTGTTATGATGGTCACATTTAGGAAAAGAGAGATGCTTGGACAATTAAGAAAAAACCCAAACAATTGGAAGAACAGTATTGCTTTGTCTCTAAGGCTTGAGGGGAACACAGAATACTATTGCTCACAAAGGGTAGAAAAAACCCCTTTGTTTTGGGAGCTTCAAAAGGGAATGCATGGAGTACAACTAAAACAAGTTAGTGGCCTAAAGTCCTACGAGGGACAGTGACATTCTCTTGCAAAAGGTGAAAAGAAATACTGTCACTTTGGACATTTGAAAATAAAATTGAGGCAAGACAAAGAACATCAGTGTAGGAATCCGAGAATTTCTGAATAATGGCTAAGGATAAAAGATTTCACTTCACATTGGAAATCTGCATGCCTGATTGTACTACTTTGACTCCAAGGGGCGTAAGACTAGAAACCCACAGCTCGACAGCATGCACTGCGCAGGGATACCGGTGCGGGATGAGCATACAGGTAGCACCAACACAACACAACCCAGGTGGAGTTATTAGACATAGGAGTCATTTGAAAGACATTTGGCCCATCAAAGTGCTCAGTAATATCCTAAGTAAAACATATATCAGAAGACAAAACATGATTGAATCCTCTCTCACTCAGACACTCCAAAAATCAGACCACACACCAGGAAAGTTAAACTCAAACTCTGACCTGTTTCCTCAAAACATTGTGACATTTCAATTAAGATAATAACAAAAAATCCCCATAATTTACCTTTTATAAATCATTCTGAAACACTCCTGGTCTCTGCCTCTCAGTGAAAAAGCAAAACTCAGATCATGGAAAGAAGATAGCTTTTTCATTTAGTTCTGTGGGGAATACAAATTTTCTGGAATTTTGAAAATTATCACCAACTCCCGAATGTCTGTGCAAAATCCCAGAGCATAATATCCAGACACTTTGCAAAGTCAGCTGGCTACCAACAGCAGCCTCAAACAAATGAAGTACAGCTCAGCTACGATGATTTTTCTGTAACCATCTTCATAACATAATAGCTAATTAAGAACAAATTATATTGTCTAGTGTTATAAAAAATGATAAAAAGAAACACATGCAGTAACTGCTTTAGGCATTTTTTTTTCCCTTTTATTTTAAAAACAACTCCAAAGTATACTGCATAACACATTTTCAAAAAAACCTTGCAATGTAGCTTTAATGAATCTTTCACGGTTCAATAAACTATTGTATTAGGTCATTCTCCTGATGAAGCAATATTCGAATCTCATATTTATTCAGAAAGGAATAAGGTACTAGTGTTATTGGATTTCTTATAATTAGTTAAAAAGCAATTTGTTGGAATTTGCTTATGTTCATAAGGTTTAAAAAAGAAAAAGAAGGGGCTGTGACAAGTAATATTGTGCTGTATGCAAGTAGAACATAATGCCTCACGCACAAGAACAATTCTCTGGCATCCTACTGCTGGGATATGCTTTGAGCTTCGGGGTAAGACAGCCTTTTTCTGCTGCATCCTTCCTCCTCCTGTCATCTCTACTTTTCAAAACAGCAGACCTGAGAACGGCTTTAATGGCTGAATGCTTTGAAGAAAAAACACCAGGCGGTCCCTATAGCTGATGCATAATTAATAGAAAGTAAATCAGTTGCTTTGTATAGGGGGGAAATGTAAAATCCCAGTCAAAATAACCGGCCTCATCATGACATTCTATTTCCAACAGAAATTAATTTTGTGAGCTGCAGGAGCTTGAAATAAACATGTGAGTGGTAAAAAGACCTATTGCCATCATCTCAGCGTGGAAGAAAGATTGAAAGGTACTTTCACAATAAGGGTTACAGTCTCAGGACTACTTTGCCTATGGACAGTATTTTTCCCCTGTGATCTTTAGGCAAAAAAATATAGTAGAATAAGTAGTACCACATGTCTTCACAGCTGGAACATATGTGACTAAGAAGTTGGCACAAATTTATAATCTTAGATGACCATACGAATCTAACCATAATTGACAGACATGGCTATAATGACAGTTTTATTGATTTTCACTGTGACCAGGGCTCCTCAGGCTTTAAGCACTAAATTGTGTTAAAAGAGCACGAGATTTCTTGAGCATTCACAAGAAAAATATTCTCACATTTTATAATCTATAACATTTTTTTTCATATGAGCCCAAAGGCAGCCTGAACAAGTTGATACAAAAGGAATTTGTTGAAGGTTGCTAAATACACAGAAACTCATGAAGTCCCTGCTCCGAGAATAGCCAGAGTCTGGGGGAAAAGCGTTAAGAAATATCAAATAAGCTTATTCTGCTCCTTTGTAGAAATCTGCTTGCGAGCACTGGTAGAAACAGGCTCATCGAAACCAGCAGAGATCTCTTTAAGTTCTTGTTTCACATGAGATACAACGTATGTCATTGCAACTCCTCATAGCTAAGTGATAAAGCAGCATGTCAATAGCACACTAAACGCCGTTTTATAAAAATACAACTTTTTAGTAAACACACTGAAGGCACTTCAAAGTCTTCCAGGGAAGCACGAATTACATTGTCCAAAGTAAACAGCATGAACACACAAACCCCCTCAGATTTTAAAAACCTCTCCTCCCCTCCTCAAATTCAAGATGTTTCTCTAGACTCAAGTTTAACTTCCTAAAGTTAAACTTCCTAAAGATTTTATTCGATCCTAATACCTACCAGCGTTTTTCATTCCCTCTAAAACGTGTTTTCCAAAAAATATTTCCCTGTAGAAAACGCCAAACAAAAAGCAACTCCAAATGGTTTCACAGACGTTCTTTATCAAAAAATAATAATTGGTTTGCTAAAGAATTCATAAGCCTGTAAGACGAAACTGCAAACTTCTTTCAGCTGTGATCAAGACATCTGTATTCATAAATTTTAAGTTAAAGAAGTTTCTTATATGCCGGATCAAAGTTTTTAAAAACCAAGCTCCCTCAATAGGAAGGGTACATGACACTGTTTCCATGGCCTTGTTTCTATTGCTTTGGGGAGCAAAGCCTTTTTATTGTAGTTCAGCAAGAGATTCAGGGAATACACTAATACACGTACTGAAATACAAAGACAGAGACACAGAGGGAGCTGCCTTCTCCATGTCCTGGATTTTTTGCGTTTGATTCACACTCTTATAAACACTTTTGAAGGAAAGAGTTTTTATGTTGAATAATTTTCAGCACTTCTCGATAAAACCATTGCCAAATTCTGATACTAAATAAACTTTCCGCACCTGACCTAGATTTATATCTGAATGAAAGATTTATATCTGAAAGAAACAGGGCACAAAATTGTGAAAAGCCTCACGACAGAGGCAGTCATGTTTTTGCAATGCACAAATGAAGGAAGTCACACAAATATTTCCAGGATGACTGAGCGTAGGAAGCAAGTAGTTAGAGATTGCAGAAGTTTCAGTTCTCTCACTTTTCTCTTATACTTCCCCATGCTCAGCGATCTCCCAACACCTCATCAGTCTTAAAATGGAACTATAGCTTCTCACAGAGTAACCATTCTAGGAAGATTATTTTGCACTACTTCATACTACTTTTTCTAAAAAGTCTGTAAAGTAGTATTACTTATCTACTATATTACACTCATTAATTGAAACTTAAATGATTAGTGAAAAAAGTTTATAAACAAAACCTAGTTCCCCTTCCAAACCTGATACGAGCTATATAACCAAGATGTTTATTGTGGGTTTTTTTCAAACTGATCCAAGTATTCATCATAGGTTAACATCTCCTTCTCCCAATACATCTTCCCCCCAAAAAATCCAAAAAGATTATCTGAATTTGAAGACATTAGAAATAATTTAAACTCAAATACATGAAAATTTCCTGTTCAACTTCATCAGAATTGTGAGTTTATCCACTTGTGGGTTAACAGCTCGTTTGAATACTGTCATGTAAAGTATCTCCTCCTACTGCTCAGCATGACTGCATAATGTTTGGTAAAAGATTAGCAGTTTACCTCTTCATCTTTTTTGTTGGAAGAACAGTTTGTGAACTCACCCTGTCCTCACTATCATCTTAACCTTTTTCTTTTGATATAGTGTTGTGCAAATTCAGCACCTTCACAGTAGGATTTTTTTTTTTTGGTGGGTGTTTTGGGGTTTATTACTATATACATTTGTTCGCTCATTTAAGTCTCCATATGTCTTTTCATATAGCCATTTTATTACTGTCCTTTCTAGTCATCTAAATACATGAGCTTAATTATACATTTTTATTTGAAAAGCTCCATGTTTTACACATTGAGAAGTCCAGAAAGGGTACTTCGCTATCATGACAAAACATGTACTTCCTACATTTATCAAAACAGACATTCATGGATGACTTCTGCGCCATCTTACATTGACCATAACTTCAGAATCCATAATTAAGAGTTTCACATGCCTCTCTTGGATTTCCCATGGAAGGAAGGTGCTCAGACACTGCTATGTTACATGCTCATTAGAGATTTACGTTGCTTCCAAATAAATGCAAACCAATCAAGAGGTAAAGTACAGGAAGAAATTGTGGACCAATACAGAAAATCCTCAAAGTCTGTCTTCAGGGAACTTTTGCTGAAGGGCACAACAAAAATAAGAAATAAATAAAAAAATTAAAAATCCACACAAACACACACACTCACCCCCAAAAAAACCAACCAAACCAACCAACCACAAAAACCCCCACTAAAATGGCATTTCCGAAGAATCCTGAATTTTGGTAGCAGTACCTCACCTCTTGCTAACCAAAGAAAGCAAAAGAGATCTCCTTCAGTGCACCTTGAGGAGCCAGTTCTGATTAACCTCATCCTCAAACAGGAGAGTGGAATGGGGGTGGGGGGGCACGGGAGGGAGGTGTGTGGAATCAGGGTAGGGCAACCAGTTTAACTACAGCTATTATTGAACAGCCTCCATAGAAGAAAGGGTTAAGCAGTCAAGGGTACTTCAGTTTGGAGAAGAGACAACTGAAGAGAAGATACAAACCAGACAGCTATGAATTCAGGAACTGCACAGAGAAGCTGAACATGAAGCAATTTTTCAATGTCTTCTATACAAGAGTGTGGAAACATCAAACTAAACTAGCAGGCAGCAGACTTAAAACTAACTAAGTGCAGCGGGGAGAATTTTTGGCAATCTTACATCCCAGGTAAATGGTTATGGACACTGCCAGGGAACAAGACACTAAACTAGAAGTATCTTTAACTTATTTAGTACACGCTTGAAGCTTCATTGTGTTCGGAAACACACTCTACCACACAAGAAAAATCCACCAGCAGAAAGTCACACACATCATGCCATGGATCAAAACATTTGATCTTAACCCATTTTAGCTCCTTTGCAATGACCTGAACAAAAGTATGTCAGTATGTGGTTTTTTCCCTGATACAAAGGAAAACAGAGGGCGGTTTAGTGATTATTTCTAGCATTGTTTAAAAAAAACAAACCCAAAACAAAAAAAATTCCACCCAGTTAAGGTCCGCTTCAGGTTGAAATAAAATTATTTCAACTATTTTAGTAACAATCACTGGAGCAAGGTAGACTTCAAATGAATCAGAAGCTAGTGAAAGTTATTTCAGCTTACAGAATTGATCACGAACATGAATGATTATTAGTATATCTACATATAATTTAATGTAGAAAATTATCCAGTCATTCAGTATTTCCATCTTAAAATGACTCAGAAATCATGCTATAAGGCTGTTTACTTTGCTAATTGTTAGTAGGTATTGGTCTGCTGCACAGACTTTGCACGGACTACAATTGCAAATCACAGCACTTGGGCAGAACAGCCTCTGAGAGGCTACTGTTTTTCTTCACGTGTAGTTCAACACGTAGTTCGCCTGCCCCTAAAGCCAAACGCTGCACCGTAACTATGCTGAACGGGTGCTTGACCTCATCACATACATCCATCGCATTTCCAAGCTGCCACAATTAAACAGTGTTATTTTTAAAAATTTGCTCAGCATTCAACACTTGCTCGGTGACTTACACCTGCATCAGCAAAAGCAAAAACTTTAAAAAGTTCCCTGGCTCTGTACTTCAGTGTATTCATGCTAGCGATTCAATACACAGAATGTTGCCGTTCACCCTGGTAATGCAGTGATTAGGCACCTTTCCAGCAAGCAGTTCTTGTTTCATAAAAAGTCCATTTGGAAAAAGCTATATTTCTTCTTAATGAATTTGATAAGATATTGCAGTAACAACTTATGTATATGCATATATACTGCATGTATATGCAGTCCACCAAGTTAAATTCTGATTCCACAAACACTATCACTGCTTTTGCAGTTTAAGATACTATAAACTAGTTCTTGTGTGCATACAAGATGCAATTAATTTGGGTACTTCTTATAAAGAAACTCATAAAATTCTAAAAACATGCAGTGGCAGGGGTGAAAATATCCAGAAAATAGTCAACAAATGAGGCAACTTCCCAAGTAGAAACCCAGTGGTGTTGTCTGAATTAGAAATTGTCCAGACCAAAAACCAGTCTGGAAACGCAGGAAACAAACTCTTGTTAATGGAGAAAACACAAAATCAGAATCTATATCTTGTTTTGAAGTTCAACGCTAAGTAACACCCTTAAGCTAAATCAAAACTTTCCAGAAATAAACAGAAGCATTCCAATTCAGATTAGAAAAAAGAAAAATCAAACAAATCCTAAATTTTAAGCACAGTAATTGTTGAACTTAGTGCATCAGTTTATTATCCACAAATTAAGAAAAGTATTTAGCTTGTTTTAACAGCACCCTACAAAAGGCAGTATTGAATTGCAACCTGTATTTTTTAGAAGTGCTTTGGTCAAAAAAAAAACCAACTCAAAAAATACAGTTCTTTATGATAATAGCTGGTATTTATTAGCAATAACCTCTTGCTCTTCCCTATTTTCATTTCCCCTCAAAAGCAACAGAAAACAAAACTCAAACCAACCTTGCATGTGTTCAGCCTCGAATTTTTATCTGCTGCTTTTGGAAAAGGCTTTAGAACTGTTTCATTGAAGACTAAAAAAATGTAAATACACCTTTCTAATTTAGTAGAGTAATAAGCTGCATAAATTACAATTATGAAAAACATTTTAAATTGGGGAAAAAATGCTTTAAAATAACGTGCAAAGAGGTAACATCCAGAGAATGTCAAATGAAAAGAAAACCAAATTGATAAAGTAGTATTGAAAGCCTTAGGACAAATGGCGTGAAAAGTTAAAATAGAGAAAAACTAATTTGGTCTTAATGTTTAGGACATGTAAACCAATACCATCTTTGTAAAAAAGAGTCAATCTTTTTTATAAGCGATCCGACTAGCCCTAGTAAAAGTGGCAAAAAATGTAAATGGTTTGAAATGGTCTATGCATACATACTAATCCATCAGCACTATACGAATTTTGTATTCCATAATATTTTACAGGCTTATAAAATCACTATAATTCAGAATCTTGCAATCCGGTTTCCCAAGATATATTAACATGACAACATTATTCAATGTCCATTTTCTATGGAAGGGTAAATGCAAAGCTGTTTGCAGCTACTATAGATTAAACATTCCAAATGCTGACAGTTTGCAAGATGGTTACAGTTTCTCCTGTGTCAAAAATTAACAGAGGGATGGACTCTATTTCAAATTAATTGGTCTAAACATCTAAGGAAACAATTACAGTTTCACAAACTACTGCATTATAGACAACTGCCTGAAACATCTGGCAGTTTCACAACCAAATGCTACTTCAGCTTATTTGGCTGAATGAGTGCATTCTAGCCCTTCTACCATTACAGCTGGCGTCTACCATTAGCCTGAGAATTCCAGATGAGCAATGCCAGGAATCTCATTAGCCATCTTAAAAAGCAACAGGTGAAAAAGGGAGATATTGTGAACTTGATGTTCTTATCCTCTTTCAATTCATGGAAGTTTTGCATGCTTGAAAAAAATAGAACTAACTTCCTTGATATCATCCAGCTTCAAATACTGATGCTTGTCATTAACACAACCACCACATACATGGATGTATCACTTAACATCTCCTTTCACAGAAGCAATTCCCAATTTTATTTTTTAACTCTATTTCCTCAGATTATGATTCTGAAATTCTCTTTTGTATCATTTCTGTGTCTTAATTCTTCAGTACTGTTAAATGAGGTGCCCCTCTCAGTTCCATGAAGCTACACTGAGTTACAGCAGGTGAGAAACTGTTGATTGCCCAGTATTTACACCTTTCCCACCCCTTATTGTTGACTATATTTTTAAAATACAATATTTTAATTCAATATAAACTAATTTCACTGAAATAAACCAATGGGTAAAAAGCTGTGTCCAGAGGGGGGTTGACAACTATTTCAGGAGGACTAGAATTCAATGTAGGTTTCATTTTCTGTTTGGCTGCTTCTAAAAGATAAAAAAAAAATTTAAAATCATACATCTGTTCAGGGATTCTTAGTGTGGACTTCGCAGGCCATTGTAACTACAGAGGAGTGGCCTTGTACTGAACAACCTAATCCTGCTGAAGTGGAAAAGCATTCTGACATTTATTCAGCAGAACTGAGATTTGGCCTCTGGAGTATAACAGAATGACAAGAGCATGAATATACAGCATTAGCAACTGCAAAGAAAACAGTAAATACAATCCAAATCTTACTGTTTCCTAGGTAAGGTCACAGAGGAATATATTATACAGTATAGATGCAACCGATTTTCCTAAAGATGGGGCATCTGCTGATTGCAACAGACTTCAATTTAATTTGAAGGTATGCTTTTTACACCATTTTGATTGGACCAATTCTATCTAATATCCTACGTTAAACGGAAAATAGCAGACAAGTACAGTCTATAAGAAGAAGTCTGTAAGTAAAAATTACAGTTTTCTGTACTTGCTTATACCTTAACTTTCAGATAGCCTTTAAAATAACAGGGAAAGGCACCAATGAAAGACACGCTTGCATCAACATAGCCTGGATGGACTATCCTAGTTGGTGAATACAATCCACTAACGCACAGATGACGTATGAGGTTTAGCAACATTATATTTAAAATTCAACCCACAGAAGCTCTTCCACCAGAGCTTCATCCAGCTTTGGGAATGGAGCTTCAGTTTATATCACTAATTTCTTAGTTTTCCAACTGAGTTACCAAATGGCAGTTAGTGCAACATCACTAAATAAATGGAACTGTATTACAAATCAGCTTGACAGAAAAAGCTTACAAGTTTAACCACAAGAAATGCTAAATTAAAAGCTAGGGCTAGTTTGCTGAGCAGTCTGTTTGCAGTAGTCACACTTGAAATTGTTCAGAGGAAACGTCCACTCCTTTATGCTCCAGGGTCCGCATTTATTTTCATATATTTGAATATACATAGCAAAAGGATAACACAGCTTCACGGAATGAATCACAAAAATAACCTGCAATGGAGCACTCGGACATCAGAGGGAGCTTTCACCTTAGTCACCACCTTCGGTCATTTGGTTTTACTCCAAGGCTCTAATCTTTCTCTATCCTTGGCCTTTTCTTCCAGCTTTCTATCACCCACTGTGACTTAGAGCCATACTAGTGAAATCAAATACAGACGTACAACATGTTTCTTTAAAGACGGAATAAATCTATACTTGGCATTCCTAAAAAAACCTAGAGTAATTAAAACCAGAGAATGCAATACTATTGTTATAAATCAAGTGCCTACAGCCATGCATGTTTATTGGTGATAGTGAACGTGGAAGAGGAAGTAACTACCTAACCTCATGGTCTATAGTATGAGACTGCTTACGCTATAAATCACATTTTTACAGTGTTATATCCAACAGAATAGATCAATATTCAATAGATAGATCCTTAAATCACAGACACACCTGCAAGTATTGCTTGTTGATCAACATTCCACAAATACATTGCAAAAAATCTAAAGCAACCACATAGGAGAGGTTAGCATTAAAGATCCAGTCTTCAAAATAATGCAAACTGATTTTAAAGTCAGGTTAGCTTTTTAAATTTTAAGGGCATAAAAAGAATTAAATTAATCTACTGTCAGTTGAACGTTGCTAATGTAAATTATAGTTAAGTGTATCAGGTCATTCTTCACTGAATTAATGCTACTTATCATTATGACATTACTAAAGGTTTTAAAAAATTCTGCGGTTAAAAGCAACCAATTTTAAATTAAACTATGTGGATTCAATGTCTTAACTGATGATGAGGCAAGTATGTCTTAAGGTGATAGTAGAGATTCATACCACCAAAACTTTTGAGTTAAAATTTAAACAAGTTAGAAATTGAAAAGCAAATTAAGTTTTTCTGCATTTTGCCCACAAACCTCCTCCTTCCCTTTTGATTTATTTCTGGTCATAACTTGTTAGATTTTGCTGAAAAGTTTGCTTTTCAAGTTTGCTGAAAGTATTAATCCCTTTTGCAACCCACCAGCATTTTCAGCCTGACTTAAAATCCATGGAAGACATTGAAAAAAATTTCTGTAAACTCCAGTGAGGCCTCCTAGGATGTGTAAGTGCTTGGCAACTCCCAAGAGGAGGACTGAGAAGGCTTTGAATAAGTTTCATGACGCTCAGCAAATGACTTGGCAATCAAACATCTTTTAAAAAAGATCAAAGATGGGTACTTGCATTTCTTCAGTACAGCACACTCTGCTCTGAGAAAACTTCCAGTAAAATGGGAATAGCAAAAGCTCTATAATTAGGAACTATATATAGCTATAAGATATGGAAAAGAATAAAACAATCTTAAATTGTATTTATGGTATATGAAAATACATATGCCTACATCTAGACACATACGCAGATATTCATATACATAAAAAAGTCTACAATGACTTCTCAAAACTCTCACTGGGGAATGACAAGCAATATATTTATTGCAGCCAAACCGGTACTTAGGCATACTCTCGACTGAGCACCCTGGGTCACACCATTTCTTCTACAATTGTTCCTGTCACAGAAATGAAAAACGATGCTGACATTTGTTCTTTGGCAAAGTTACAGTTATCCTCCTCGTGGACAGAATTACTCTGTCCCAGATTATATTCTGTGTTTATTTTTTAAGAAATTGTCAATAGTAGTGTGTATGCCGTGTATTATATATATAGCTACACCATGCTGGAACAGCATGATCCTGAAAAGAAACTTCCTTTCTAAACCCTTGAAAAGATATTCTGAATACACTCAAAAGAATTGGAAAATGACAACTATTAGCAGTAAGAATTTACCTCCACAATTTAGTCATAGTACATCATTTCACCACTTACCCAGAAGGATTTAAGAACTGAGAAGTCTGGTCTTTTCCAACTCTATTAGTCCTTGACCATGTAATTTCCATCTCCTGGACTGTCCATTGACAGCTTTTCTTCTTCCTCCTCCTCCCCTCCTCCCACCCCTACCCTGCTTTCCTTCTTTTTCAAAAAAACCTACATCCCAGAAAGACAACAGAAATTCACTTCAGGAAACATTTCAATACACATTCAATAAAATTACATTCCAGAGGTTTGGATTCTTTACGTCTATTTCTGCAGTCTCATGTAAAGACCTTTACAGGAAAGAACACAGTAAGAAGTGTTTGAGATTCTGTTTTTAGGAATTCTTCATTAGAGAAAATTATTTACCTGCTATTTTCTACAACTTCATAAACCAGTATAGTTTATATGACATACTGATATTATTTAGACTGAAGACTATTTTCAGTAACAAAGTAGTTCAGTGATCTTAATTTAGTCCTTCTATTTAGTCCCTTTAAATTCACACTAAAAAATATTTAAATCCATAGATAAAATATTTTAAATGCAAGAACTTTGACATATATATTGATAAAAACATTCAATAAAAACTTTAAGAAAAGGAGTAATGGTCCGTAGTTAGCCATGCACATATGCAATATCTTTCTTTTTCTTAGTTTAACTGTGCAACTTAATCTTCATGCCAGTTTTACATTTATTCAGGACAACATTGTGTGTGAATACTCTTGAAAAACAGCCACAGGAAACAAATATAAGTGAAAAAAGCAGAAAACAATAATTGAAAATATTAAAAGAAAATAGACTTTAAAAAATTATTTGGAAATTTCGAACACAGTTGCTATTGGTAAGTGGGAAATAAACAGCTTTGTTTTTGAGGAATTATTTAATGTTTCAGTAATGGATATATCAGAGACAAGAATAGGGGGGAAAATTATGAACACATCTTAATCTATCTTGACAATGTTGGAAGGTGGAAGTCAGTGAGTAAAAACAACAAAACAAAACCACCACAAAAACAGCAGCAAAAACCTGAGAAACAATATTCACATTTTATATATTAATAACAGATATTAGTTTTAATTGAGAACCTAATCATAATATTAGGCAATGGTTTAATTTCATCCAGACACATAATGCTAACACAAATTTTTAATAAACTTTTAAATAATGGCTGACCTAGTAAACACTGAACTTTTCTACGAGCAAAAATGAGCACAGCATGAGCAATACAACACTATTCAACTTAGGCAGGTTATTGTGACCATGAAGACCTGTGACAAACTTCTAGCGAGTGGAGGGCATGGTTCTGAGATGTGGACATCACTGGGATTAATAGAAGACTAAGTCTCAGATTACATCTAAAGCACAAAGTTCATGGAGCTTTTCTCACCAGACAATCAGCTAAACCCTATAGAATCCAATTTCTGAATTTATGCATAGATTCAGAGAGAATACAGCTCCCATAGACATTCCCTTTTTTGAAAAGGTATATATAAATATATGGAAACACCTATATACAGACCTACATATGCAACCACAGTCATATCAGTGTTGGTCTGGCTATTCAAAACAACATATATATTTTAGAATACATCCAAGTTATACTCACAAAATGAGCATTGACAGACATCACAAAATCCTCCCAATATTTCTGGCATTCCTCGGGCATTAGGGGAATAAACTATTTTCCAATTCAAGATTAGAACATTATAGGACTGAACTATTTTCCAATCTAACATTATCTACTGTATGAAAATAGAGCGCGACATTCCTCCTAGCTAAAAGAAAATGTGTTTATTGTAGTTAGTTTCCACAAAACTGCAAATGTTGAAAGCACACTCATTCCCCCAAAGGTGAAACAGTTTCCTACCTTGAACAATCTGTTCAGTGTATTTCCTCGCAAATCAGTATATGCTAATATTTTTTGACAGACCACTAAATAACATAGAGAAGTCCGTGAGTCAGCAATACAGGACTGTTACTGCCTCCGACACCTGAGTCCAGCAGAGGCATTCTTTACCATTTAATCAAGAGCAACTAACCCATGCTCTATATTGACTATAGCTGACATTCAGCAGTGCCAACTAGATACATTATTGTCATACAGTTTGGAGATGTAATATGACGCTGCATTGGAAAGACTACTAGCAGTATTATGACACTGAATTTGTACCGCTAGAGGAACATAAAAAGCAATATACTAACCATGCTAATTGGAGAACTTCAGCTGCTGTGGAAAAAGGAATAACTGAGGTGACAAAATCCAGGATCTTTGTAGACAAAGATTGGTTTCACACAGCTATCTTGAAAAGCCATCCTGACACCTGACTATAGGGCTTGTGAGGCATTTCACCTGTCAGAAAGGCATACAGCGATGAGACTGCGTAACAGAAGAGTCTTCTGTTTACAAACACCTTCAACACGGAACTCATTTGGAATGTACAAACAATTAACTATTTCTTTTATTTCAAACAATTTACTATTAAAATAGCTTTCCAGTATTTCAGTCACTAAAACAAAGAGCTAAAGTATATTCTAAATGTATTTAGAAATGTACTCTAACATGAATTTTAAGTATAAATAACACCTGAAGAAAGCATTCCCTGACAGGCAATGCGTTCTTGCAACTTTGCAGCTCTTTGGTCATCAGTTGTTTTTTTCCCAAAGCAGTACAAACCCTTCAGAACTACCCCAGCAGATCCCCGGGCTATCATGCATGCACAGAAAGACGCATCTAGAAGGTGATGTGTAAGTGCGACACTATGCAAACATTACTATATTGCTCACTGGAAGGAGAACAGTCACATGTCATTCCTACACCTCTGCACCGATTCTTCTAGCACTTCGATCACCCCTTTTGTTCCTCCCCTATTACCTGGAGTATCTTCTAGACCATTATGGTAGACAACTGGGAGCCAATACATTTGACAGAAAGAGAGTATGCCTCTGCAATGGTTTTAATGGACTTATGGGGAAAAGTGATGGCAAACTTTATTAATAATGTTACATTCCAGTGCTGCCAGGCTCCCAAGCTATTTTATTAATTTAGCTATCATTCAGCCTGCATAAAATTGGGAGCCAATATAGTTTCTAATACAGTTAAAGAAAGAAGTGGACATCCCCCAGAGGAAACTCCCAGGACTCCGGTTAGCTACCTAAAAATCAGACTGTTATGAATACTCTCCACAGATATCTCCTATTACACAGGGGAAAAAGACTTGTCAAAAATGCTGATGGAACTGGACTATGCAGCATCAAGGGACACAGTTGTGTTAAGAGGAGCTCCTCCCCACAAGCATTGCACAATATCAGATCTGGATTCAGAGCCCGAGTGCCATTACCGTCATTTTAAATATCTGACTTGAGTGATACCATATAGATAACACATTTCTGGCAGGGTACTGGCTGAAGACATAGATTAATCAAAATAGAGAAGTAGTATCATACTATTGTATTTGTATCTAATGCCTGACTGACATGGCTTGTGACACAAGGGTTATCGAGAAGAAAAGGACGTTAACTTAGTTTGTCTCTCTTCATTGCAGAGTATTGTCTCTTCTTTGTAGAAACATCTGTCTTGCACCACCGCTGACACCTACGAAAAGCCATCTTTGTACCATGACAGCAAGCAGCATCACAGGCTCCAAGCAACAGGCATGGTGGAGTTGGAGCAATATGCTTAGACAATAAAAGAGTTTAAGGTAAAAGGGTACCAGTGACAGTTAAATGATAATAGCTAACGATTAAATAAGAAATTGTTCCACAGGCATTTAGAATCCTATAATGGCTCACTGGGGGAATTAACAGAACAATAGAATAAAGATACTAAGTTATAGATCTCTCTGATTTACTGGACTTTTCAGTCAGAAGATCACAGAGCAGCTCAAGTCAAGATGAAAGGAAAACTTGTCAGAACATTTCCTTTTCAAAGGCAGACATCTTTATGTGGCAAGCAGAGTATCAGTCTGGATATAATACTGTAATCATATTAACTGTTGGATGCAGAAAGCCTTTCTGTAGGTGCAGCTTTCATATTTTCTGCTCTACATTCTTACTTTGGATCATTACAATTTGTCACCATCAATAATATGTAATTAATCAGATATTGCAATAAGGAAAAAGTAAAGACTCAAAAAGCCATTGGGAAGTCTAAACATTTAGAAAAGATCCACGGGAAAGACCACATGCTATGTATTCAGCACATGTACTTACAAAATACACATAAATACAACAAACTAATACATTATGAAATAAGAGTCCAATAAATTATTGACTTCAATATTAAAAAGCTAGTATTAAGGGTACAAGAAAGGGACGCATTCATTGTGCTTTAGGATTTTCACATCAACAGTCTTTTTTACTCAAATATCCTTTCATCATTTAAGCTTAAAACCAATTAAAGATCAGAAGGAAGACAGAAAATATTTAGATTGCATACTAAATAGTCTTATTAAGGAAAATTGCTGCAGACAGGAAACAAACTGCACTTGGTCACAGTAGCCAGAAGTCACCTATACCCCAATCTAAAATCACTGATGCAGTTAAAAAGGTATAAGTTCACTAACTTTCACTGGATTTCAACAAAGTTTTTATCAGAAATGCTAAATAAATTTCTGATGCTCAACTAGTTCTGTCAACCTTGGTCTGAGAAATCAAAGCTGATACTGGTGGCCGGCAGAGTGGCTGAGAGTGCACCTGTTCCAGCTAGCGATCATACGCAATCAGAACAGAACGCTGTAGCGACCAGAACCAACAGAGACCCTGAAAATTGCTCCATTGCTTTTGAATGGAACAAAAGCGCATCTGTTGAATTTTGCTCCATTAAGGGTTGTATGCAGGAAATGTTACATACCCTGTAAAATAAAGTTCTATCACATGACAGTGATTTGACATTCTTTAAGAGAGAAATTAGTTGTTACTGAATTAAAATTATATGTATTCATTATATTTGTATCTACCGGGTTTTTTATTTCACCAACATGCACTTTTGCACTCATAGCTTCCAGTACTAATAAGTAAACAAAGAACTAGTATATCCTTCATTCAACAATAGTTTCTCCTGAGCTATAAAAGAAAAGCTGTCACTATAACAGAAAGTACTAAAATGCATTCTGACATATTGGGGTTGTTACAAACCTTTTTTTAAAAGATAACTGAAACTATGGCATTATCTAAATATGAAAGCATCATCTGACTGACACAGGAAACAAATCTATCCTCAGACTACAAAAGTTTTCTTCAATGTTTTAAGCAGGATTAAAACACACTTCAAAGTTTGTGGAAATGACATAAATATTTGTAAACTATTGCTTAGTATGCTGAAATTACAGCTTTTTTTAATTGCTTCCAATTTTCTCCATTACAAAATTCTACTCTTCCAATGCAACAGAAACAGTTATTGCAACTTGATTTGGCCTTTTTACAATGTTTAGTTTTTATCTCAAGTGTTCATATTTTGTTTTAAAGCTCCATAATTCTGAATATAAACAGCTCTAATCTTTTTAATGAGTCATCATGTCATTTTTAAGTTAATTCTGTGTTTTTCCAGTTGACTATGACATTTTCCTGTAGGCTACAGAATACTGAATGTTCCAGCACCAGATAAGTACAGCAGTAATTGAAT
This sequence comes from Chionis minor, assembly GCA_013398295.1. Taxonomy (NCBI): domain Eukaryota; kingdom Metazoa; phylum Chordata; class Aves; order Charadriiformes; family Chionidae; genus Chionis; species Chionis minor. Next base: position 202,474 of record VZSF01006446.1, read on the forward strand.
ATTAGTTTCTATGCTTGTGGGCAAAGTACTTAGGGACACGGAAAAAATATTTTATCTATGAGCAAAAAAAAAAGTGAAAAACATTATCTTTGTGTAAGAGCCAGTAAAACAAACTGGCTACTAAAACAAAAATATGGGGGTGGGTTCTGTGCAGTTTTTAAAATTGTATTTGACTCATCTACAATATTGCCCTACCAATGTATATTCCTCAATTTTCCAAGCCAGTGCAATAAGAGGACAGTACAGAGACACTCATTTAAGGACAGGTGCATAAAAACCAATCAAGTCCTCAGTCCCATAATAAGACACATTTAAGAAAACCTGACACTCAGGTGAAGCCTGTGACAGTTGACAAAGCTTCTCAAACTTATTTACTAGTATGATTTTTGAGGTAATAATGTCACATTAGATTGAAAATTTGGCACTGTGCTTCAAGATTTAATTCTATATTCAAAAGCATTTAGTAATAAACTAAGTATTACTCTCCCCTTTCAAAACATTGGTAACTAATTAATGCTCACAGTTTGGATTCAGCCAGCAGGGAAACGAACACAGCTAAATGCAACCTTTCAAATTAACAGGCTATCTCTATAAACTATAAAATTATTCTTTAAACTGAACTACTGTTTTATTACTACTGGGATCTTAGGTTCATTATGTTCTCATAATGCTCTCAAATATATCTATTAATCTGCATAATCACAAATGGCAAGAATTAATTTCAAACAGATGCATTAAGTTGCTTATTCATTCTTGATTTCAGCAATTTTCATTACAGATATTTTTCAAAGAATGTTTCCAATACATAATGAAAAACCGTGTCTTATTCCTAATGTCATGAGTGCAGTTCCTTACAGAAGGACCAAACATAACTTTATTTTTTAAGTGAGTGAAGTACCTTTCCCAAAGCCCACAAAACTCAGAATATTTTCCACTGAATTCAGCAGAATTTAAATGAAACCCATAGTTTTTTGGTTGGCTTGTGGGTTTTGGTGGGCTTTTTTTGTTTTGTTTTGGGGTGGNGTTAAGTCTACAATCAACTAAATGAATCTTACAATTCTTTAAACTTGGAGTTTTAAGTCTTCAGAGAAGGTTTCTTCTGAAATTACCAGGGTATTTCCCCATCCACACATACACCACCAGTTCATCATCCTTTAAAGGTGAAGAATCCTTTACACTAACAGTAAAAGACACAATTATAAAATTCTGGTATGTTAGCATGACAAAAAATGAAATTCTGCTATTCTTACAAAGAACTTCTATAATCTAGTTCACAGCTGGGAAAAGAGTATTTTTCTGGTGGGGTGGGGTTGGGTTGGCTTTTTCCAATCCTAAATTCAGTTTAGCTAAGCCAAGGTTAGAAACAGCTGCAGGGAAATGTGAAAAGCTAGGCAATGCCTGAGAGCCTTCTCATGCGAACTGCAAAATATTTTGTGTCCACGCTCTATTTAAACATGTTATTCCCCAGCTTCCTCCTCAAACCAAGGACAAATATCAGGAGTACAGTAGCTTTTACTACAACATTCTCCTCCCTTACCTCTCTCTCCAGCTTTACAAATATATATTTACATATGTATTACATATTGAAATATCTATTTAACATTTGTAAAGGAGTTGAATCACAATGACACTTAGAAGTAAGGTACTTTGATACATAACCTCGAGATCCATGTATGTATAAAGGGTTTTGAACATAATATTTAAGGGGGGGAAATTAGTGGACAAGGGAAGTATTTTCACACTGACTGTATCCAAATGAAACTCAGGTTATTTGTACCCTAGGATCCAATTCACTTTTGCCAGCTTAGATAGGGCCTTTTCCACAGTCAAATACTTATATTCAAGTATTATTAACAAACCACCAGTAAATGATAACATTGCAGGGACAGAGAATTTGTCAGAAAATGAAATATAAACTACTCCCCAGCTGAAACCTGGACAGAGCACAGCAAGCAGGCAGACAGCAGAATAACTAGTTTTACTCCGTATGTGTATCCCCATTAATCAAAAGATCAAACCATACACTGTCTTTAATGGACAAAAATCAAAATTACGTGTTCTTAGCATGACAAACAGGTAAATAGTAAGTTGGAAAAGGATCACACCTGATACCTTTTTTGCCTGAACCATTTCCATCATTTAACTACTCCAGACAAATAATTTCCATCCTCCATTGCTTATGCTTTACTTTCTGTGCTAAGAAAAGCCCCTGCAGTTTTATATGATCTCTTCTGAAGGTGAACTAAATTAGTTCCTTTTACTGGCGATGTTTCCATGATGTGAACTCTTGTTGGGAGTTAACCAAGATCTTGTAAATGAGAATATTTCTTCCATGTAATCTACTTGCCTAGTTATTATTTCAGCATGTCATTTTGCATTGAGGGGAAAATATAAGGGTATATGACACATTGAAACAATGAAAAAAGTAACAGAGTGGGGCAAAAGAAATACATTTTCATTTTTCAGCTCTAACTTATTGACTGCAAAGGATTAAGCAGGGATTATTTTTCTTCTCCCCCCTCCTCCATTTCAGCTAATGATTTCCAAAAAAAGTCAAGCAAATATTAGATGCTGCATCTGTATGAATAGGATACGTTAATCCTTCAGTTAATCCTTACCATCGGCTGCAAATAGTTTAATGAATTGATAAAACAATAATAAAGTTTCTAGAGCATCTTCCATAATACAGATTTCAGAAGTAGCTTATAAATATTAAAAAGTTTTACATTTATATTGATAGATAGGGAAAATAAACCAAATAATTCATTTGGCATCATCTAGAGGATCAGAAACAAATTCTTCACCTCCTGACATTGACACGAAGCAGAATTGTTTGTGACTGCTACAAAGAGACAATAGTGAAAATCCAGGTGTTTCTTTCAAAACTCAGTATCAGTATTGCATGATGCTGTCTATTGTTGCCCACCCTGATCCCTAAGGCTATTTCTGCAGTCTGTCATTCAACTGCTGCTCTTATGAGATAAGTAAAATTAGAAAAGTTTGACCATGAACAATATATAGATGTCTTTCTAATTTTCCTGTTTAGTGTGCATAACTTGTGCTATTTATTAAATTCAGTTCCAAATTTTGAAGGATTTTTGTCTTAGTTGTTGCCTCCACCTCAATTTTACAGTTCCTCATATGTGTTTTCCCTTTAAGTAAACGCAGCTTGCATTTATCTACATGTTTTATATCTAAATACTTAATTATTCTCATCTTTGTTTAGCAGCCCTTTTGAACAACACCCTTGTGCATACTTGTTTTTTTACTCTAGGGCCACAGTATGTGTTTTATATTGTTTTCTTGCACATCAAATGTCATTGTATTATTGTATATATTTAGGACTACCATTATTTTGCTACAGAAAACATGGCATGTCAGGGAAGCCATGCATTACATGTGTAAATGTGTTCTAATTTAACAATGATTCGCAGACAACTTTACGTCTCTTTCTTTAAAAAAAATATTCATATTATACATTCAAAAACACTTAACTTCCTTTCCCTTCTTCCCCAACCTTTACATGTGCACAGATGTAACTATAAAAAGTGATCACATGGCACTGGCAGAGGTTTAATTCAAACCTCACACAAAGCAGTCAGCTCCAGCTCTCCCAGAAAATCATTCTGTTCAATGCAATATACACTAAGGTCAGAGAGAAGATGACACTTCCACTAAAATAAATAAATCATTACTCTTATTAGGCTTCTTTTTACAGGAGAAAAAAATAGTACATTATCCAGCATATTCTTTGTACGCTTTACGAAGAGGCCTTCCAAGTTGTCAGTCATGGTACAACACAGCTCCAACACTGTACTCCAGAGACATTATAGAAGGTAAATTGTTTAAAAATTTATCAGCTGCTGTTCATATGAGGCACTTCAGTACACTGAGCCTTTTTATTACTCTTTATTGTCGAGAAGCTTTTATCTGTTCTCAAACTGGAAGAACTGTACTGCAAAGTCTTCATCTGCCATCACCAATATGATTAAGTTAACTAAACATGATTACCTCACTCTCTTGAAGATCACCTTAAATGAAAACTGAGCAAATGCCTGCAATTTAAGAATTGAACTGTCAAAGATAGTTATCTACCTATTGGTCTGTTTGTATTTGGTTAGTTTTGGTAGCAGTAAGACAAACTTCTCTTGCCTACAGTGAGCTCAGGAAGCGCACTCCTTAAATTAATGAGCTGGCAGGGGACCACAAAACTGCTGGAATATTCTCTTTAAGCTTTAGCCTCAGCCAAGGAATACACTTGGGAATAACCACAGGGCACCATCCACCAACATTAATAAGTACAACAGGCTACAAACACAAACAGATTACAGTTGCTATAAGCAATAGACATGAATTTCCTATAAGCTCCTTAGGAGATCCTCAAGTCTATCATCCCTGCAAGCCATGAAATGTCTTTTCAAATGAGTTGACACGAGAGTCACTCATCTTTCAACCGAGTCAGGAACTGCCCAATTCTGACTTTTTTCCACTTGTATGAAAGGGGCTGATCATTTCCTGTATTTACAGGTTACTGTTGATTAGCATTATAATTTTTGTTATCAAAGTAAAATTCATTCATATCTACTTGTAAATAGCCATGAGACATTTGAGGCTTTAATTCACTAGGAATTTTGGAAGTATAACTTTTCTTTTATTGAAAGCCCAGTAAGCCTTCTCAAGGTACCAGCCTTTACAAGCCAAAAAAAGCATTGAATTGCATCTGCAGTTACTCAAATTAAAAGTACTAATACATGATGACAACACTTAATTTCATAGCTAGTGTCATCCAATGCCAACCCTTACAATCCACTTCTCATAAGGAGTGTTGTGCATAATTTCTATTTTAGTTAGTTCTAGTGAATAAAAATTTAAATGCTTGAATATTCTAAACTCAGTCAAAAAGGGGAAGTTGGAGCACCAGCTAAATAATTCATTTTAAGTCACCTATTTGTGGAGTATTACATAATGAAGATGAATTAGTAGAAAAGTTTTCATACCTTACTTGAAAGTTTACAATAACTTCTCACAACTGAAAATTTTAGGGTTTAAGATTCAATACTACTATCTGTAAATACTGGAATCAAATAACATGAAATAGGGAGATTTCTATTTAGGAATTCAGAATACATTTACTGCTAGATACCACTTATATCAAACTGAGCCCAGCTGCCTACATCACTGATGCACAGCGCAGGCTGGAAAACCCCTGGCCTGCATGGCAGGATCACCCTGTGTTTTGTGGCAATATAGTTATGAACGCTAATAAGCACTAGTTTAAGTAAAACTTTGTTTCAGTTCTTAGTTTAGGAAGCGTATTTCAGAAGTACTTCAGACTGCATCAAGCACTCTGAAAAACCATGCTTATGTTGTTCTGCATCATGTTTATTCTCATGGTAAGCATCAGCAGGAGCAGCTGAACTCCCCTTCTTAGAAGAGGGGCAAACAGCACAAAATCTTTAACCACAAAGTTGAAAACAAGCCTGTTTCATCTTTAACTTGTCTTGTAAAAGTGACCCCAAATCCCATTGCCTTGAACTCAAAGGCTAAGAGCCACTGAGGACCAAAGCCATCAGTGCTGACTGTATGACCTCACCTCCATGGTACTGTATAACTCATATAGGATATAAATTAATGAATGCTTCTAGTAAAAAGATATGTTTCGAAGTTTAAAACTAACATGATTTGTTAGCGTTCTAAACACTCTCTGCAGTAATCCAATTCTCTAATAAAATACGTGTATATTTTGTTATTCACACAGATACAAAATAGATATGTTCAAGTTGCAGCACTGTTCTGACGCTACAGTTGATTAAAAAACTGCAGCTCTTTGCCTGTGTTCATGGATGGTTCAGGTCAGCTGCAATCTTCCTATACTGAGACTAGTGTCCTGCAAAAGCTTTAAGAAAAGTAAATAAAGGGGAAGGGAGAATCTTGAAGTTTTCAATTTCGTACCCAAAGACCAAAATACCGAGCTTCTCACATATTTTGCAACTTTCACAAAGTAACTTTAATAACAACATATATTTCAGTCCCCTGAAAGTTTGGGGAACTGAAAGATCCCCCAAGTTGAAGATAAAAAAAGTTAATCAATTTTGAGCATGGTGCCTACTAAATGCAGTATCAAAAGAGGAGCACAGGAGTTCCTGAATATTCACCTTGAACTTATCAGTAATTGTTTTTTTAAAAGTAATTTTCTTGATGCTGTCACAGAATATGTCAATAAACATAATCTTAGCATTCTTATGCCAAAAAAAAGAAAAGGGGGGGGGGGNTACTTGGTTTGCAATTAACTATGACCATACTGTGAAAAAGAAGCATTAAAGTGTCTTGTCCTAAATACATTAATGGTATATTGATTAATTTTTACTTGTAATAAGCTGAGGACAATTTTTTTATCAAATAATTTGATGGTTTAACTTATGTATTAAGAGACCACCAAATAGATGGCTTATTACTAGACTACAGAATTTCTCAGAACTGTGATGGTGGCACTTCACTAAATGCCATTGTAGTTATTGCACAAATAATCCAGACACTTAAGATATCCATGTCTGCCTTGACCTTACACTTTATGAAAAATAAGCATACCACTATGTTCAGCAAAGCAGAACTTCATGGACTCATTTCTAATGCAGTGTCTTTAATCTGAGTGTTCCTCTGCCCTAATGTTATGTACAAAAGGAGACAAAGATCTGTTTAAGTAAACAAACTGCAGCAAATTATGCTTGGGATCTCATTTATGGAAGTTAAGATCATCATTACTTGATAGCTATATAAGCAAAATTAGAAGTGTTTTATTTGGTCAGATTTGAACCTTCTTTTCCAATGTTTTCATATAAATTAATCATTATAGCACAGTTAGATACCAAATCTAAATCTAAGTAAACACTGTACTGATAACATTTTAAATGGAAAAGCAGATATTTAAGAACTGATTTTATAAAACAAACTCTAGTTAGAGAAACAATAAGCCTACTGTATCTATCCTCTTCAATAATCGAGCTGCTACTTACCGTCTATGCCATGCCTTTCATTGCCCAAATAGGAATATGATTTGAATTCAAGTCAATGTGAATGTATCCATGAGTGTGAGAAAGAGGACATGTTATCTGGTTCATTGTTGTCATTTGAAAGATTACAAAAACCGAACTTCATATTTACCTCACTTTTTAAAAAACATAGATTGCTGATAAACTCTTTCTTCTAGAAAGCTTTAAGTTTTCCCTGTGTTGTTAAACATTACAGACCCTCTAATAATAAAACTTTGCTACAGTAGACTGAGGAAAGTCTTTTTCCTCCCCTAGATATAATGGATAGATTTACTGTGCATAATAACTCCCAAGGCAGGACTGTATGCATCCAAAGACATGACTCTGGACTTGAAAAACAGTGAAGTAGCTTTTGTGCCAATCATACAATTAAGAGTTACAAAGCTACTACAGGACCCACTGGAAATAACATCTGGTTAGTTTTACATGCTTTCATTATCAATGCTTCCTAAAGAGAAGAGTTTTGCAAAAAAACCCTTTACTCCAGAGCCCCTCAGAAGTAGAATATTTCTGTAAGAATAATCTTAACTTTTAAGCGAGGAAACTAAAAAACAGCACTGTACTTTTGAAATCATTTGACATGTAGTCTAATGGAGACATGGAAAAGTGCTTACTAGCAAAGATCATATCTCTTAGCTGAATCAAAGGGGAAGGAAAACAAAACCAAAAAGCAACAGTCCAAAGAAAGGACAGACACCAAATTAATGCTGGTCTGTGTCAGATTGAGCATTTTCCTGTCCTGAAAATACATCACCAGTCTTCCGATCACCACTTTTGCTCTTTACTGCTAGCAAAAACACATAAAATTGAATTATAGGCAGGTGACAACATTCACTTAAGAGCAACACTCCTTCCAAGGAGAACTACAGATACATCTTTTGTCAGCTGTATCACTAAGCCACAGTGCGACTGGGTTGCAAACAATCTAAGCAAGTGAACTAGGAAATCCACTTGTGCTACTGATAAAATGGCAAAAATCTAGAACACAACCAACACTAAAGTAGCTATTTATCTTCTTTGGTTTATCCCCTTCCTTCCTGTGCATAGTCTTCCTTGCTTTTGTGTCTTTCCTACCTTCACTCCCTCATGAAAACAGTGACAATACACTGCATCGTCAAGCCTTCCTCAATCCATTTTCAGTTCCAACCTGAGACATAAACAGCCTGTTCTTTTCAATGTCTTTCACCTGTCCAACTCAAGTCCCCCAACAGAAAACTCCAGCTTTTTCTAACTATTTCCTCTCCCAAGAAAATTCTGCTGACATGTTAAATGGGAAGACTGTGCATTTCAGTATGTAGAATGGTCATGGAGCTACGAACCGATGCTTAAAAAGTGATTGTAAAAGCACCACCAAAAGTGAAAGAATTCAAGACTTCAAAATTTGTGCCTCTATTTCCCAGACTCCTAACTTCCCATTACAACTGTTTTGCTTTTCAGTTGGATTTTAGAACCATTCAATATCAGATAAAAGTTTTGTTCATGCTTTTTGACAAATAAGAACTTTAATGCATTGCATGTGACTTTAAATTAACTTAAATTTTAAAGACTGTATATTCTCTATAATAAAGACTGTATTCTCTATATAAATGAACAAAAGAATCTACTAGATATCTCCCCTTCTGCATTCAAGAAAAGATTTCAGGACAGTCATCAACTTCTGAACATTATTTGGTATTTTAAGAACAGAGGTTTTTCACTATACATTAGTGTAACTGCTCGGTCCCTAGCTTTGCTGCTAAATAAATACTTCTGCCTATTAAAATTATTTCACCACCATTGATCCTCAACTTTCGCTTCTCAGCCTGTTAGATTTTATTACATTTGAAGTGTGATTTTTGAAAACACAAGTCAGCATACATGTGTTTAAGTTACTTGAAAATGCTCAAGAAGTTGCCAAAGTTCACACTCCTATAATGTCACCTAAGGCATTAATTAAAATTCCTTTCCAGAGGGGTTGAAGAAACACTGTTACACAATGGCACCAACCCCTCCTTGTTAAAAGTAGAGGATGAATTTCAACCTCTACAGTTTGAAGCTGGCAGTGAATTTATACATCAAATGATCTTTATTGCTAGAATAGGGAAAAATGTGTAAATATCACCCCCCAAAAAAGATAAAGTTCAAACTGGGTAAGTTGGATTGAAAACTGGCTGAACTTCTGGGTTCAAAGCGTTATTACCAGTAGCACAAAGTCCAGTCAGTCATGTACCCAAGGGGTCAATATTGTTCATCTTCATTAATGTCCTTGATGATGGAATACAAGTACACCTTAGCCAGTTTGGAGACACCAAACTAGGAAGAGTGGTTGATAGATCAGATGGCTGTGCTGCCTTTCAAACCCACCTTTACAGGCTGGAGAAGCAGGCAGACAGAAACCTCATGAACTTCCAGCTATGGAAATACAATGCATTGTACCTGAGGAAAAACAACCCCATGCATCAGCACATGATTATCAAGTCCCCAACCTTGGAGATATTCAAAACCCAAGGTGCTGAGCAACCTGTTCCACGCAGGGTGGATGGACTGAACAAACTCCAGAGGTGCCTTCTAACTCAACCACTCTGATTATACAATCATCTTCATGCTTTTGGACAGAAACTGTGGGCGAGAGTATGTTTTTTCATTATAGTCCAATTGCACATAAAACACTGATTTTATGTCTTTCACTGACGTTCAATGAGCATCAGACTAACTCCTTGTCACATTTTGGCTGATACAGCAGTTCCTAAAATTCAGCAACTTGATCAAACACTTATAAAAGTATATTATGTGCCAGTGAGGCTTTTTCTCTCCTGCGTGCGTTATAGAGAATGTAAATATGAAAGCATTGTAAGAACACAATTGCACTCATTCCTTCTGTTACTTGCTCCCAGGGCCACCATAGAGTTTCTTTGCTTAGAAACCCTGAGCCATATCATTCCATTGAGCTGTCTGCATCTCTGCCTCCGGACAGGGTCACAAAACTTGTTCTTTTTGCTCCATTCAGTCACCTGCATACAAGCCACTATCTGCAAAAAGGAGGAGCAACCTTCTTCCCCAAATTAAAAAAACACACCAAAAAGCCACAAACCACACACCACCACACACACCCACAAAAAACCCCACACCACAACAACCAACCACACACTCAAAGACGCCTTTCTCAAGAGAACACCCATTGCTTTAAGTGGCTGACAAGATCAATCTAATGGCAATGATTAGCAACTGCTCAAGATCCAGATATAAATCTGTTCTCCTTCGTATCGTAGAATTTTACTCATTCTGACTTGTTGGATTTGGCAGGCTGTTCTCAGCTCAAACTATATCTGTGCCATATTTGCAAGTTATCTTTTCTCCCCTTCAATTTTTTTCTCACAGCTCTAATCACAGATGACCTCTTCTACATTAACTGTCTACCAAAGCTCATGCAATTTATAATCTGTTTAACCATTCTGAAAAGCTGGAATGCCCTGCTGTAATTGTGTCTGAGAGCAAATTCTAGAAGAGCGATGGCTGAACTGATATAACTTCCCTTAGAAACATATGTACAAAAAACCACATAGACTTCTAATCCATTAAATGTGCATATAAATAAGACAAAACCAAGACAACTGAGATTAGACAAATTTTCAGAAGAACAGGATATTCTAACTCAATTCCACGTACTGATTAAGGTTGCAACCTAAACTTACATGCTATCTCAACTTTATAGTGAATTAACGTCTTGAACAAAGTGAGTATTTTTATGTTTTCTATGGTATGTTTCCAAAATGCAGACTTTAAAGCCAACAGTGACTTTGTTTGGATAACTGTAAGCTTAAATATCTACCCCTGTATTTCTCAGCAATGTCATTCCCCTTCCCAATAGTGCTGCTTTTTAAGTCCTTCATGTTCCAAATAAGGGAGACTATCCTATGGGTGAGATAATTATCTGAGCTTTGGATTGATAATTATCTGAGTATATTTGCAAAGTTGTAACTGTTATTCAACTTCTTGTGTTTGAAACCAATATGGGTGAAAAGGCAATTTTGTGCCACCACACAAAACAAGTGACAAGCTTTTAACGTCTTCACTTTAACTTGATTCAATCATATACCTTCCCTTTGCTTATTTCTGCTGCACTGCCTGCATGCAAGACTTTAAATTCAGGCAACCTATGTGTCTGATAAAAAATAAACTTACACAGCTACTCAAGGCTGTGTTTCCCTAGAGGAGGCAGTTTGATGCAATTTGTCAAAAACCAGAAGAGTGTTTTAATGGACAATTTACTTCAAATGACTGCAGCTATTGCAGAATAAAGGACCGGAGCCAAGGATTAAAAATGGTTTTACTCAGGTCAATTTAATTCTTAATGATTAATGAACAAAACAGAACCTTTGCTATTTCCCCTTTTTATTCAAAAGCAATAAAAGTAATTAAAAAATCCTTCTCTCTCATTTCTGTGGTTTGCTACACGTCCAACTGAGGAACAACTACTTGGGGAAATTTCAATAGGTGTTGTTAACAAAGTACATATGCACATTTAGAAGTTGTTGCTTAAGTCTTAGAAGTAAAACCACACATTTCTCACTTCGGCAATAGCTCCAGAAAAGTCACTGAAAATTTCTCCAAAATTCCACATATTTTGGAAAAAAAAAACCAAAAAAACCCACAACAAAAAACACAACAAAGACCCTAGCTTCATACCAGGAGAGCTCTTACAGTGTCACAGCAAAGTCTCAAATGTAATACTTCACTGTTGTACAGTATCATAGTACAGTTGAACCATGCAAAATACAGATAAAATTAACTGTGCGATATATGAATATACTATTAAAGCAAGCTCAGACCGTTAGTTTTGAAGACCTTTCTTTGCATATTTTTCCTTCATTGAAATATAGAGAATGAAAATATCACTAACTATTTAACAGCAAATGTAGTTAAGTTAGAACTGGAGCATTCTGTTATACCATAGGGAGTATTTTATTGTTCAAGTTAGTGAAGGAAGCAAATACGGCTAAACACCACAACTATTCAGAGACATGGGTAACCACTTTATTTAAAAATTATTACACACACCCCCCATGCAATCTCACCTTTCAACCTCCTAATTTTAATCGCCTCTTTGAACGTTGAGGTATATTCACCTACAAACATAGGAAAGAATTCACAACACCTTGATATTCTCTTTCAAGATTCCCAGTATAGTTTTCACCACTTCTAATTGTAGTAAGTGCCAGTACAAATCATTTAGCTTCCTTGAGTTTTGTCTTCACCTGATCAAATACCTGCCTAGTATTTAATAGAGAATGCTTCCAGAGAGTGATTTGTTGCATGCGGAGAATGATTGAGCACAGAACTAATTCTCACTTTTATCCACAAATGTATTTCCAGATGTTCCCAATATTGCTGTGCAGCAAGTAGAATGCACATGGTAGTGTAGCTAGAAATACACGAGCTATGAGACTATCACGTAATTTTTGTTGACTAGTGTCAGTATTCTATCAAACACAAGAACCTGCAGTGTGGTTATGAATCTATTTGAAGAAAGGCTTTTTCATTATGCTTATTACTGAATTCCCATCAGGAGATCCCTCTTAAAATTCCAAAGATAATACACCTGCATGTGCTCAGCAGGTGTATCCTTTCACCTTTCAAATGCATGAAGTAGAGCAAAACATTATAAATCCACATACAAAGTATAAAGATGTAATTTGGCCACAGGCACACAGGAAATCACTGCCCAAGTTAATGCAAGCTCTGAAGCTCAGTGCACTGCCTATCTGTTCAAAGAACCGGGTTAAACTCTTTAAATCTGTGATGGCCACACAGTTAAGAGTAGCCAATTAACATTGTTGTTTTAAGTGAAAAGTGACATTCGATGTTTAATTAAATGCTAGAAAACAAAAACAGCCATAGCAAATAAATCCTGTCCTATGAGGATTACTTTGGGTAACGTAATCAAGCAGAATTTTACTGGCATCTGTGGAAGTAGACTTGTCCAGCTGCATCTAGTTGTGTAACTGAATAACCATCACTAGAAACAGAAATACAATGAATTTTCACCAGATTAAGACTTTTATCTATCTTCTTTTAATTTTATATAAACACAAACTTGTTGGTCTAAAAGCATCTCTATACACATTTACACAAAACATAAAATACCCTAAATGCAAGATACCAAAAGTGACAGAATGCAACAAGTGATATAAACACTCCTTCAGAATCCACTTGCAGTTATAGAGACATTAGCTCTGCTGTCTATTTTGCAAGTTACTTGATAACTTATTAAACATCTTTAATATTACATATAGCAAAGCTAAAATTTCTTTAAGAGTTCAGCTTCCGATTCAAGACATTCATACTTTTGATCCACTGGTAAAATAATAAAAAACATTTTGCTTGAAAGCTAGAAAAAGAATTATTATAGTGTCTTGCACTACTAGAAATTTAAGGCATTTACAAGGCACAATAATCTGATTACACAATAAAAAGACAGACATTAAGATTCTGCAAGTCTTTCTCCAGGAAGTTCCGCATTTTACTAGATTTGTTGTACTGAATGATTATAGAAGGCCAAGTTTGACTACTTGTATGTAGTGCAAACTCTGATGAAAAACTGAGGAATACTGATGTTCAGCCACCTTGAGATTAAGTTCTTGGAAAGATCACCATATAGTGTACAATTTCATCATGTCTTGCAAGAGCAGTACAGACTCAGGGACTACCAGTGTTACAGATGCTCTTTATAACACACCTGAGTTGTCCCACAACATAACCAGGGTGAAGACTTAAGATTATCTCTAGAAATGTGTAACAACTTTATTGCAGCTATACCCTTCTCTGTTTTCAGGGTTTGTTTCCCAATCATTATCAGCTGCTCACTTTTTAGTCCTGTTTCCTAAGGAAATATCCTCTACTTCCTTATGCTACCTGTCCTGCCTACTGAACACTGACTTTGCTGGTCAAGTCCAAAATTTGCCACACAGAGGTTTTAGGGACATTAAATCCTTCAAGTCTTGTGAAAAATAGATAGTTGGAAAGGGCCTCATAGCTTGCCAGCCGTCAGTAAAACCCACAGCTCAGTGTTCTCATGGCTTAAGGGAGCAAGGAGATTTAGAATATGATTGTCAATACTCAAGTATCATTTCTTTCCTTACTCTTTGAAGGTTCAGTTTTCCCACCGAATTTATTAGTTCCCTTTTTTCAGCATTAGTGCTACAAGAAAATTGATTAGTGCAGCATTTTTGGTGCAGCAGGAATTAGATGAAAAAAAAGAAAGTCATCAGAAACCATGATCACATGAGATCTTCAGAAAAGACTCTTGGTTGAGCCAACCTACAGATATCTTGAGATAAACTTTAAATAAGCATCCCAACTTCCATATACTCATGGGAAGTATTTTTTTCTAAATTAATAGTCATCCTCTACAGGTTCTCCTCAAGTAAAAACCAATATACCAGGGTATCTTCCATTTAACCTTCCACCAAGAGAAAAGCAAAACAAATTAACTTCTATGAAAACAGAGGAGACATGAATATATACACTCTCTAAGGAGCCATGAACACATGAATAACAGCGCTCCTTGTTAATAGGGAGAAAAATTAAAATAATTTCATATACTTCATAAATATAGAAATTTGTCTGGATCAATGAACTCCAGTACTTTGACCTGCATGATGAGGCAATTTTTATTCTACAATATTATGGTTTTATTTCTGAAATTTAAAAAAGAATATTCTAGTATCACTACTTGTATTGCAGAACTGAATTATTCACTTCGACCCATACATTCAAATTGAGTAAAAAAATGTGTAACTATTAACTGAATTGTGTTCAAAGACTTGGAGAGACAGGTGTCAATGCTTCAATTCTGAGAGTAGATACATATACACATTTACACACACACACTCAACTCCCATACAGTTCATCTACAAAATATTAAGTATTTTTACTACTGAACTGGAACTCCAAAAGTTTAAGTTATCCTTTCATCCTGTCACAGTCATCAAATCCAAAATTTCCTACATCAGATCCACTCTTACTAGTTAAACTACATGTCTATTTGCTCCAGTATCACAGTTAACAAACCTTTTAACAGCTAGTAGGCAAATGAAAATTTCAGTTTAAGATGTTCTGTCGATTGAGTGAAAAGCATTTGATCAAAGTTGAAAAAAAACAGTTGATCAATGACAGTGTAGGAAGCACAGTGGTTTTCTTGCCCTTCCAGTAGTAAGTCACTATATAAATTTTTTTTAAACTTATCTGGCATAACAATTGGCTACAAATTATATCAAAACCATATGGTAGAGGCTAAAGGGTAGAGCGCAACATGAATTTTATTATACAGAACCATATGTTGTACTTAATGTCTGTGATGACTTTCTATTTCACCACAGATGATGACTATAAATTAGCACTGTAGAGGTGAGAGCTCTATTAAACTCCATAATCAAATGATCTTGAACATAGTAATACAGAATTTGCCTTTATCACATAATATCAGAGGATGCCACATTATCTTTGTTATGGATCACTTTTGTACAATTCCAGATAGTACTGTATAATAAATACTGTACAAGCTAGGCAGAGAACCATAAGGAACCCTAGGCTTTAAATGGCTTATTAAGTTTTGCTTTAGATATTGCCAAACTGCTTCTTGAATAACTGGCAATTTTAAAAATTACTGTCTCAAGCAAAATTTGGTATCGATCACTCAGCCAGAATCTACGGGTTTTTTTAAAAACAGTTTTTTACCAATTAAACACAAACAGACAACATCAAAACTTTGAGAATAGTATTCCTGACTACATAATGAAATCTGAAACAGAATTCTTACAATTAATACCACTTCAACTGCACCACTATTTGTAACACTACTATCAAGAAACTCTTTGCCATTGCAAATAACTGGCTCAAGAGAAGCACAACTAATACCATACTAAAAACCAGCTCTTGTGTATCTACCTACTTCCCTGTTCTTGCCCTTCAATGATTTACCTGAATATGGGTTAACAATACTGGAACCACTAAAGTTTGGATCTATAAAAGTTCCCCTATTGTCATTGACCCTCTCTTCATCAGTGTCCCCCCAGTAAACACTACTACTTTTAGTCTTTTTATGTGGAATAAGTTTTTCAATTACATGGTATCTTACAATCAAACCACTGGATATCACAGTCCAGCCGGCTTCCAGCATTCTCAGGGCTACTAGCTAGTTTCAGTGCTGAGATAACCAAAGATGGTCTCTTATCAATTGCATTTGTTTGTAATTGCACTTCTGCTAGGGCAAGTTGGTTGAATTTTGAAAGCAAAGATGTAATGCTTCTACTGCAGCTTTAAAAAAAAAAAAAGTAGAGAGAAAGAATACACAACTTCCAAAAGGCTTTCCTAGGGAAATTGGGTAACTGAATAGACAGATGCCTTCACAACTTCAAAACATTCCACTTCATTTTCAGCGTCCTCAGATCACACAAAAATTCTGCTTTATCTGAAAAGCAAGAGTTTTTCTTTGCTGCTGTAAGGAACTGCATATGTATCAGGTATTTTGAGTATTTTTGTGTTTTTAACAAGTTCACAAAATACGAAGCAACTGTTGGATAAATTAATTGTTCAGTTGGAAATCCAGAAGTTGTTACTGGCTCCCCAGCTCTGGATTTACTCAGAACCCACTACTACTCCCCTAGCCTGTGCCTTATGCTACCTGCTTTACTCTGCATCTCTGCATGTTCAGCATGTGCAAGTTTCGGAAGTGTTCATATAACAAGCCAGAACTATATCTAAGGGATGGAATCTCTCAGGAATTGTAGGCATGTATAGCAAATTAACACCCATCAATGATCATCAAAATTTTGATCTGTCCATGTACTCATCTGTTAAAGCCTGCACACAGTCACATTGAAAAACCATAGGTAATCACATGGGTGGAAACATTAACTTTGAGGTTGAACTAAGCACCTGTAAAAGAAGGCAGGAACACTACTTTTTGTTTGGTTGTAGCAGGGGTTTTGTGTGTGTTACGTTTGTATTTTTTTATTGTAAACAGTATTACAGAGTTTGGGAGCTTGTCTCAACAACACCAGAAAAAACGTCCAAATTAAAATACTGCAACCCCAGACAAGGATTAATCTCATTCATATCTTATTTACAAAGTTATAATGATCATCAGACTTTAGAGAAGTTGCCTAAGCAATACTTCCAGGCACAAGATAAAAGATAGCTGCGGCATATACAAAACATTCAAATTAACTTTACAGTAGCTTTACTAGGACCTGAGCTATCAACTTCATTTACAGCAACAAGCAGCACCGGTTGGCTAAGAAACCTGAGCAAACCCTTGAAGATTAAAGCATAGCCTCACAGCTGTACACAGCTACATAGTTATTGACAACTAAACCAAATAATTTAAAGTTACATCAAATATGTCCATACAGATATGCCCAAATACGTCAATATAAAATTTCAAATTTGACTACAGCTATCACTACAGTCTATTCTAATTCCAGGAATTATAAAGTTAATTATAAAGAGCAGAAAACTAGAAAAGGGTTGAGAAGAAGGAGGAAGTTAACTAGAGCAGGGTTTTATCAAGCAATACAGCAATGGGAAGGACAGAAAGGAAAACCAGTTTTGAGTGGAACACCAGAAGTAGAGAGGAAGAAGCTTGGCATATAGAGACAATCATAGTATTTTTTTCTTCTTTATTCATTGTCCTATCAGAATCTTACAATTTAGGAAACTGCAAAAAGAGTCCTTGACGTTATTTATAAAAGTCCACAGCACACATTTGTATCATTTTGAGCAAGATTCAGTGGGTTTAAATTATGGAAGATATTTTTTAAACATTGTAAATTCCTCCAGGCATAAAAACAAATGTTGCCAATTTCTTCCCATGCCACCAATCTAATTATCCCCTCTGCTCTGAAGAATCCAGATTTTAGGACCGTTCACCCATAAGGTGTTGGATGAACATCCCTGCCTCAATTCTGGAAGGGTTCTCAGAGCAAATTCTTTGACGGCTTTTAGATACCAGTACTGCAGTGTTATTCAGTGATAGCGTATTGTCTTCAGAATTGCTCTCATTTTGACAGCCTCCAAGCAGTCACAGAGGGCTGTTTCTTACACAGACCCGTTCTACCCACAACCCCCCCCCCCCCTTTGCTTTTAACAAGGAGAACTGGGTAAGAGAAGATGGAGAAAATGCAGTTGAGCATTCAGTCCTTCAATACAGTTTGCTTTGCAACAGAGATACAAGGAAAAGGGAAAAAACTATTTCTAGATTCAGACAGTTTAATTTAAAAGAAGTGAAACCTCCCTGTTTCTTCTACAACATCTTGTGCGTCTACTTTCAAAGGACAAATTGAAACATATGCAAGCCTTATGTCACCTTATATTGGTGTATTATTTGGAATTTTGTGGCTGTTAAAAGGCTTCGCTAATTAAGAGATTCAGTTTACGTAGAAATATTATCTGTATTAATTTGGAGAATAAATAAATGCATCGCATTTCTCCTCAAAACAAGCTTCGCTTCTGGTAATGGAGAAGGGAGAGTACAAGTCCAGCAAAAGAAAGGGAAGCCGGAAATGCATCCACAGTATCAAATTCTTGCATATGAATTTCCTTTGCATATGGGAAATAGAATAGCATTTCTCAAAAGTAATATCAGTTTGATTTTTAGCTAGTAATAATATTTCATAAATATCCCAAATAGAATTTTTTTTAAAAAAGTATTCACTTGGTGCATCAAGAGCTTTTTATGCTATTTCCTGTCATTGCAATTAAAATTAAAGACATCTCATCTTACTTCCGCATATACAACCTAAGAGCAAGAGCAGCTCATGTGGATTATGCAAGTGCATCTGTGACTATAACATACAATGTTATTAACACACAGCCCACAATTCATTTGGCTTTGTTTTCCAGAGCACCTCCCAGAATGCATTTCTTATGAAGACTGCTATAGTTCTGCAGACTGTCTAAAAGGGAAATTCAGGGGAACACTCTCATTAATGCACTTTTCTGGGGCAGAACGTACGTGGAGGTAGCCAGCTTAGAAGAAGCCTAAGTAAAATAAAAAACTGAGTAAAGACATAACTAATGAGAACTTCAATTCCCCTTTTTTACCTTCAGAGATGAGCAAGATGAATATCAAAGAAGTGAAAATACATCTGGTTACTTAGATTAGATGATGTTCAAAACATGTTCCTACAGTAAGCAATTTGGGTTAAATGCTGGTTGTTTTATTTATCTTATGATTTTTTACAAATGGAATGGTGAATTATTTCCTCTATAGTTCCTAGTAAGATCTTCTGCTCCTCTGAGATATATGTTTTCTTAAGAATTCTGCTGTTTCTATTCTTATGGCTATAACACATACAAAATTATTTTTCTCTGTTAAGTCATTATGTCTGAAAAATTCACAGTGTTAGAGCTAATAAGATATTTGATAATTCAAATGGGTGGTAATCTTCAGCTTTTGGTTTTCCTTTTATGATTGGCCTGTACATAAGCTGAAGTTTGCTAAAATACATTCTCTTGTCTATGAATAAGAATTGTTTAATAGCAATTAGCTACAAGTATTTGCAACTTGCAATTTTGAAACTGAGTTCGTGTCTCAGTCAACATGATTAAGATCTCCAAGGTGTGTCAATTTATAACATTAGTTACACCAGTTAAAACAGTTTAAACTTCCTTACGTTTTTAGTTAATATAACGATTTACTTTTAGTTAATATAATGATTTATTTCACATGGACCATGACTATACAACTCCACTGATGCACTAGAAATCAATGCCTTTAGTCTCCCAAGAAATTTAAATTACTTTTGAAATAACATAATTCTCAGACATCTTTACCCCCACATTAGTAGAATCTATGGTCATTATTTAACAGCTTAAAGTATTGTATTTGACCCGTCTTGTCATAGGTCTGATTAATTTGTTCCAAACTCAGATGTCACCTCCTCCCCCATCTAAGTTGTGGTTTTAGTCAACAAAGTTTTGATTACATGAAAGCATGCTGTGGATGAGACTGGATGACCTAATTAAAAGAAAAGTACTATTTAATTAAGATGGTTGACATACTGAAAATAAAGGTATGGCAAATTTTATAGCATAGTTTTGTCCATTATGACAAATCCCCAATCCTGTCATAACTCACACTATCATCTGAAATAATTTGCAGCTAATGTAAGTCACATATTGATGTACATAAAAATTAAACAGTGTTAGTCCTTGCTTGTTAAATACCTTTGGCTACTTTTCTACAATGCTTAGTGATTTAATTACATTAGACAAACTAAATTGTTATAAGTAATGCCTTACAAAGTTGCCTAACAAAACAAGATAGGGAATTTCCTACACACACACACGCACGCTCAAATCTGCTTCTGCTTGCTGCCAAGATCTTCCAGAACGTGCCCACAATAAGCAGCTGGCTGCAGAACACCAAATTCATGAGCTTCTGCAGAGACCTCCAGTAAGGATGCACCTCTTAAAACTGGCATACGAAACAGCACTTGCAAGCAGTAGAATTCATGATGGTCTCTCAAGGGGTGCAGCAAGAGCAAGGAAGAAAATATTCAGTTTTATTATCTAAATAAGATAAGATTATCTAAATAAGGTCTCTGAAGAAGGAAAGCTTCTCCATTCACTCATATCAAGATGATTTATTTGGAATTGAAGATGGCGATGTCTATGACAACAGAAAAGGCAAAATAGGCAAAGTCAAGCACCCAGTAAACCTTAACACAAGATCTACACTACACTCTGGCTACAGCACCATAATCCAGGCCATGCTAGTCCCACAGTTCACCCGTACACAGAGTTACAGTGTTAATACAGTTAATAGTCCAATAAATATCTTGGATGCAGAGAAATGCCATTTTAGAAGCCACATTTCACTAGGGTTTACTAGATGTGTAGCTCTTTTCAATCTATACAGAAGACAGATGACATACCGCTCCTTTCAAATAAGTAGATACATAGCCCAACACTAGCATGTTTTATTCTAAAATGCAGACAAGGACAGTAATTTGACCCAGTCATTGACTCTTGTGTCTTTTAAACTTCCTTGATGGGTGTTAATAATTGATTGCTGAATTTTTGCTTAGGTCAGGACTCTAAAAAGCAAAGAGATCCATTTGCAACATTTTTCCATGACAGTAGGACTCTATAACGTGCCTACCAGAAAAAGCGTCACAGGTTTGCCTCAAGTAGATTTAAAATGATATTTCAATTGTTAAATTACCTGTCAACATCCAAATATCAAAAATTACAAGTTTCGTAGCACATTCTGTAGTGTAAGGCTCTTTTACCACATTTGATTGTCCCCCTGCAGTTTCCATTTTATTGGTCTCACAGCCAACAGGAAAGAGCTTTTCTGCTTCCAAACAGATATCTCTGTAGCCCTTGGACATCCTCTGAGGAATTTCCTCAGGCTTCAGTTTGCTCTCATTAGGTAACAGATGAGAGCATCTTCACAATTAATGTTCAGGCTAGCAAAACAAAATTTAAAACAAATTCAGTGATAAAGTAATATACTTCATTCAAGTGTGATGGCACACAGATTGCCCTGTTAACAGTTCAAAAGCCACAGACGGGAAATTTCCATTAAGAATTTTTCAAAGCCACACTAACATCCACAAAAGATTAATTCCACCAGAACTCAGAAAAGAAAATGGAATCCAGATCATCTGTCTTTTACTGGCAGATGCTCGCTTTGCCAAGAGCCTTAATGTTTCTATAAACATTAAGTTTATAGAAATACCAAAAAGTTTATATAAATATAAAAAAATAAAGCAGAAATTGTGTAAATGTGTTTGTTTAACTTTGATTTGTATAGCTATTTTATTGGTGTGACAAAATGATCACTTATTCAAAGAGTCTATAAAGAGACTAAGGGAAGGAAACTAAAATTGAGTGTGCAGAAATACTGAGAAAGGGAGGAACCTGCGCAACCATGAAGCTATAAAAGTTAGCTATTCAGTAATTCTTCAGTTTTAAAAGAAGCAGTCTAGAATACAGCCCATTTTTATTATACTAAGTAGGAATAGAAAGTTCTATTCTAAGTAGGTAATTGTAATAAAAAGAAAGGTATCTCTGCCTTTAATAGCTTTTCACAGCTAATTACTCTGTATTAGATCATCACAATCATTGTGATCTTCTAAACTGTAGAATTACTTCCTCTAACAGATAAAATATGAGTAGCTAGCACACACTCAGCAACATTATTCCACACTCAACATTATCAACCAACATTTAAGAAATTATAGAACAAAACACTTTGGCAGCCACTTAAAATCTTCATAATTATGTGATAGTAGATAATTAAGTAGTTAACATTAACAATGTCACAAAAGCATTGTGAAAATTCATTATAAAGAGAAGTGTAACTGATACATTCCGTGCAGTATCCTCGGCAATTAGACCCTTCTTTGTCTTTATAAATATAAAGCCTTCTCTTTGATGTAGCCCACAGAGTAATTTCCTGAGAATTATCTTCCCACAAGAAGAGCCAAAAAGAGACACCTGGAAACCGTGATACACACATTTCATGCAACCAAAATAAGTCCAATATGATTTATGTGGAAATATATATATAGAAACAGATAAATGTAAAAATACGTAAGAATATAGTTGAACAAAGTGAATAAAGAAGAGAAAAGCTGAGATAAAACCTGATGAAAAGTTAGAAGTTCCCAATTAATAAAAACTCCAGCCTGAAACTCCCATCCCAAAAAGCCCTTTGGAGCACAGCCAGAAAGGAGGATGAGGGGACCATAACCAGGAAACAGATGATAAACATTAACAGTCATATTACTTATAGGACCAACAGAAGCAGCTTTGCTGAACTCAAATAATCTAGACACCAAACACCCACCACATTTCATGTTTATTTTGCTGTACTCTTTAAGAGATACTGATTGATTTTGATGTCATTTAGAGACCATAGACTCAAGGTCTGGGAACAGACAGCTAAATATAATACTAGATATCACTTTTACAAAACAAAAGTTTTTAAGAAAACAATTACTTAACTAATCATGAAAATAAGCTTTCATTGTACCCACCTCTATCATGGGATTAGCTTTAACTTAATTTTAGAAAAATAGCTTTATGCAAGTCCTTAATTTTAGAAAACATAATTTTACCACAACTATTCAGAATACTGGCCAGAAGCACACCCCCCCCCTCCCCTCAAGAACCAGTGTTTCTGAATGAAAGGAGCTAAAGTTGTGTGCACAGCTGTTACCTCTGCACGATCAGGATTTCAACGCTCAGTTGCAAAGCAGCTTGCTTTCTGCGGCTGGTACACAGCTTGGTATTTCACATATTTAAAACAAGAAAAGCCAAAATACTAGAATAAAAGCGCTTTGATGCTAGGCAACCATTCGATGCTGGGTTACCTGTAAAGAAAAAAGGAACTTGACCACAGTAGCCTGACAACACCTGAGGCAGCAGCAGGGACAGGAACAAGAGTGAGCAAAGTCTGTGAATGACACATGCTAAGTTGAGGAGATAAAACTGTTGCTACGTGTTAGACCTAAGTTATCTACAGTTAAGCCATTTCTGTTTCTTGCTTCCGCACAGACACTATGACATTTGAGGACTACTAAGAATTATTAAGCAATAAAGAACGCTTTCAAATGCATTTTCAGTGCTAAGAAGTAAAAAGACTAAGAAAGAACAGAAATACAACACAATTGACAGAACTGGAAAATTACGGTGAACAGAAGGTAAGATGCTTTCAAAGAGGTATTCTAGCAGCTTCTATTTTAACAGTATTTAAAAATACAATGTATTTCCATTGCCTGTGTCAATGGGCGCATCATACTAGAAATATTTCAGAAGACTTCTCACAGCAACGGTCATATCTCAAGATAAAACATTTGCACTCCAATGAAAAAGACACTTTTTGAAAGGAACATATGAAGGTTATTTCATCTCCCCTCCCCTTTTCTTGAGCTAGAACAATTTACCATTTTTACTTCACTTTAACAAGTTTTCACCATTGCCAGGAGTTGTTCTCAGGGGAACAGCTAATTTTATTTAGCTAAAGTGAACTCCTGGTACTAATGGCAAGACCCTGATTTTGGAGAGATCAAAGAGAGAAATAGCAAGCTTTCCTATTTCAGCCTATTATTTCCCGTCTCTTTCCTTCAAGTTTAGAACTTTCTGTGAGTTTGTGACACTTCTACAGACAGTGCCATGCTGCCTCCCTATTACCACATTTTATCCAGAAAATACTTGAAAAGTGCCATTGCAAATATGCCCAAGAACTATTCTAAGAAAAGGGGACTTCATTAAGCAAATTCTCCTTTAATATTAGTAATTTCAATTTTATCATTTCATCTTAATTAGAACAAAAGACAAAGATAATTTACCAGTCAAATTCCTTTAGAAGAATGTTTATACAAGCAATGAAATTCAAATGAAGATGATTCCGTTACTGGCTAAACAATTAGTGACGCAAAATAGTGAAATTAGTATGTAATTTTATAACAAAACACAACTGCATACAGTGGGGGAGAGAGTGTGGAAACTCAGCTTTCTGGCCTCTTCAAAGTACTGTCAAATCTGCAAAAACATCTGCCGTGGACAAAACTAGGAACGCAAACAAGCCTTAACTTTCTAGTTCCTGTAATTTTTCACTATGGATCTGAAGTAGACAGTGTTGTTAGCACTTCATCATTTGGGATTCTCAGAAGCTAATTGTTTCAACCAGAGAGGATTAATATAGTTAAATGCATCTGACAACATAAATCCTCTCAGATCCTACAAAGGCTAAAGAAATCCGCATTTCCAGGGAAAACATTTAACCCTCTAGAACTTTCCCGTGATTCCCAATACACTTTGGGTGAGGCTCTTCTGAAGAGTCAGTATCCAGCTTTCACACAGGTCACTGAGTCAGCAGTAATTGCTATATTTTGTAGTTATGAGTTGCATGTGATCTTATCACCTACAAAAAGATAGATAACTTATAAAATGCCTGAATCTAAAGGTGTCATAGGAGCTATGTTTAAAGATGAAAAGGTAAGGAGAAGTGTAGAGGCCTCATACTGGATTAACAATGAAAATACTTTTACAAAATTTATATTAAGCGAGGTACCCAGGTTGATGTTACAGAGACAAGGTTTTCTATGATAATCTAACTTGAGTAATAATTACCTCAAAAAGTTACATGAAGCATTTTTGGTGAGAATAAGCATTATTTCTAGTACGGTTTTTTTAAAGTATGTGGCCTAACCATTAGAAGATGGATTTGGGAAGGTATTCTACCAGTCTTTCATATTCATGTGTTATGTAAGATTTGACCCTCTTGTATCACTCCAAATGGTAATTCCCCAAATTCTTTCCATTTCTTTGCCCTTCATTTCTGAAGTGATAAGGCACACATTATGATTTTTCCTCTCCAGAGAGGGAAATCTTCAAGAAAGGTAGACCAGATAACAGCACAGCAAGAAGAACAAGCAGAGCACCTACTGTATAACCCTAGTGTACACCAAAACAGTGTGAATCTTCACAGAACAATGCAATGACGTATACCATGACTGATGTCACAAAACTTCCACCAGCAGCACAGCCATGTTAATGTGATGCTTTACCCCTGATTATGCCTGCTGAGGTTGTTAACACAACTGTGACACCTGTGAAGCTAATCTGAGAGGCTTCAATGGAGACAGCTCATTCTTTATGAAACACCATCTTGCATGATGCAACAGATTAGGGAATGAAATTGAATACTTCAGTAGCACATTCAGCAGACATAATCATTGAGTACTTGATGTTTAATATAACTGGAGTTTCATCTAATATCTCCATTATCTTCTATAAAATAGAGCCTTGTTTGTAGTTTCCTAGACTTTTAGACATAGCAAGCATATAACATGCATCAGTGCAGGTA
Source organism: Chionis minor (assembly GCA_013398295.1). NCBI lineage: Eukaryota > Metazoa > Chordata > Aves > Charadriiformes > Chionidae > Chionis > Chionis minor. Next base: position 228,385 of record VZSF01006446.1, read on the forward strand.
TGGGGCATACACTGATCCTTTGAAAGGCAGCAGAAAAATAATTCTTCTATCTACTCTATATGATGTCAACACCCAGAATGAACGCAGACACTTTGCTCTGATATTACCAAGTCTTCATTCCCCCCCCCCCCATTTACTCTACAAAACAAATATTCAGATGTTGCTCGTATGTGTGCCCCATCTAAGGAACTCAGCTCATTTTAATTCTAATCCATTGCTATATTACGAGATGCTGCAACCCACAAATATCTAACAAAGGTGTCATAGCTGCATAAAATTACTGCCAATGACTATTTTTGACAGATCAAGGACAAAGTGCATGCAGAAGCAAAAAGAGAAAGCACATGGAACCAATGAGACCATTACTAAGCTTATGTTATGGTTTTGATCATATTTTGCAAAGACGGAGACATTCATAGGAGACCTCAATGCTCAGTGCTGTTCAATATTGGACGTTGCTGTATTAAAGTAAAAGGAGTAAGTGGCATGAATATCCCCTTTAAGAAGTGGGTAAATAGGGAAAACCTGAGTTACACAGATTAAAAATTTTTTTTTTTTCAGTTTTTTTACTAGTTCCCAAGCTCCTTCAGGTCCTTCACTACTGACTCAAATTCCTATGTTCCCACCACTTTCTAACAGGCATTCACCTTAGAAGCATACATTTGTGCCAGATATCTCAGAATATGCAAGAAAAAAATGACTGTTCAAGTTTCAAGTGCAGAGAAATGGTATCTTGAAAACATGACTGATGATACAGTGAAAGAGAGGTCAGTAGGTCTGATAACTTGCTGGGATTTTTTTTTTTTCAGTTTAACTTTCAATATAAGCACCCAGCAAGAAGGAACACTTATTTACTTGAAAATTACCTGATGATAAAATTCCAACTATTTTAAATAGTAACACACGATGATCCTTAAAATAGGAACCATACCAAGATATATAGAAAAGTTAAAGAAAAAACTCTGCTTTTGATTTAATGAGGCTTTCTCTAGACTAGTATTTTAGACAAGATGCACATTAAAATTAATCCAGTTTCTTTTAAATGAAGCTAGAATAGAAAATAAACCTCAGGAATGCACCTATTGCACTCCAGCTGTAAATAGCCCATCAATTCATAGCATGAACCAAAAGCTGACCTGCAGTTTAAAACAAAACAAGAAATTGGTGACATTCATGTTGCCCTCATGTCTTAAAGGAGCATTGCCAAACATTTTGCAGAACAGTAGGTCCTCCAACTGAGGTTTGTTTGCTTTTAATGTATGCATTCCAAATCTGGGAGCTAGTGAAGATGAAGTTTGTGGGAAGGTTTTATGTTTTTTAATCTGCAATTAAGGACAATAATTTTTCTCCAAACACAGGAAAACCTCTGCCAGTATCAATGAATGAAGAGATCATGGCCTAATATGAACTGCAGTAGCAAAGATATCTGTAATGAACAGCTTTATGTGCTCACTGCAATAAAGTAGAGGAGCAGCCAAGTGTATTAGCAATGATGCAAAGTGCCCTACTTCTATTACTTTATACTCAAAGTTCATCTTCAGATCAGGAGAGGCCTGAAAACTCAACACCCCAACTATCAGAAGATTACAAAATACCAGTAGCTTGCTTCAGTCCTCCCTGCAGGATCTACATGCTGCCAAGACACCAACCCTACCCAGAGAAGACTAACTTATTTTTGTGTATTGAGAGAACACTGGCAAGAACTGGCTAACTTACAAGAAATCTCCCAAGGATACACTTATTTCATGCCAAGGACACACTGAGAAGCTGGTTTCAAGTTGGTCCCAGATATATATTCAAAGCAGATAGACATGAGGCAGGTCCCATGCACAGTTCACACAGCTGCATCAGTATGAAATGGTTCCTGAGCTATAAAGTGTGGCCAAAATGAAGTGTACTGACATGCTCAGAATGCTTGTGTGGCTTAAGCTACACTACAAAAAACGCAATGCAGCTGAATCCACTGGAGAGTTACCTGTAAGTAACTGCTTCACTTAAGTGTTGTACACCCCTTTTTCAAAACAGCTTCCCCACACAATCAAGCATTAAATGCAATAATCTCACTACACTGGCTGCTTTTCTCATTAACTAAGGAAACAGAAAAGAAACAAGGGGAAAAGAGTTTTGATGACTTCCTAAAGTCATTGCCAATTGCACCCATCCTGTGAGAGCCCTAGGCAAGAAAGGCTTGTTTACAACTCTGTTTTCTAACATCGCACCGTACTGGGATTTCTGGAGGCATCCTCCATTCTCGGGGTGGTGTGAGCAGATATAAGCAATGATCCACTCTCTAAGTCCAGTTCACTCTGGAGCAGCTCTGCAAATACAGATGCATTTTTCAAAGGACATTATTTCTACAGAATAAAAAAACCAAACACAAACAAAAAAACAAACAAAAAATCCACACCACCCAACTCAAACACCACTGACTAACCACACTGTTCTCAGACATTTTCAGTATCCATCCACAGAAAATTCCTCTGCCCTGTGGCTCTTCCCAGTTGCTATAAAAGCCAATAATGCAGACCGGAACTCAAACCTGTTAAATAAAAGCACTGCTTTTATATATTCACATTCAAACCATACCATTAACACCTGGGAATTACTATACAGGAAGTCTGTTGGAACACAGTTATATTTGGTTTTAAAAATACATATATTCTGTTTGTTTAGCGGGCTTCTCTTTTAAGACATTTTATTTGTTTAGTAAATCTTTACTTTAAGAAGCAGTGTCACATAAGCGCTAGATGATTTAAAACATTTTAAGTGAATTTATAAATCATTATTTTTTAGCTGCTTGTACAGTAGGGATTTCAGATGAGACCAGAGCAGACTAAATGCAACCAGACTGATGTTTTGTAACTGAGGTCATTCACATGATCTGCAATCCTGGCATCAGGCTGCACCTGATGCTCCTACCCACCCCTAGGAAACCACACAAGCCAAGTTTTCTCTCAAGATCATTCAGTACCCTTTTAACACATTTATATACATGTATACACACACAAAATAGCAAGTGTAGCTGCATCACAACCACAAAACACACTATTTGGTGTTTACTACAGCTTCCTCTGTCTTTGATGACTAGAGAAACAGTAACAAGGGACAGGAATGGGGGGGGGGGGGGGGGGGGGAAGANNNNGGGGGAGTAAGATGCATTTGTCCTGCACAGCATCCAAATTCATAATGACAGCATGGACTTTGCCACTTATTCCTAATTCTCATCTATTCACACTGTGTATAAAGATCTTACAAGGATTTAGAAGTTATATCTACAAGTCAGTTAATAGAAGTCCACAAAAGAAATCACAGCATGTAATTTATATGTTGAATTTCATCTCTGTTTATGATGTTCTCTTGTGATACCTAATTTCAAATGTCCCTTTATCAGTGAAACAGACCTCAGTCCATGCTTACTGCTTGCTGTGAGTTACAGTTGAATAAACAGACAAAATTGTAACAGTTCACTTGAAATAACCAATTTCATTTCAATTGTGGTTGCAAGTTTTCAGTATTGAACAAAAAGTGTACATAGTTGAGCTTCACAAGATAGAAATACTTATGTAAAGCAACATTTTTAACTACAGGAGTGTGTTTATTATAAGGTAGTAGATTATGTCCAGTACTTAAGAGACATGCTATTCAAAAATCAACTATGCCGCTAATTCTAAGTGAATATCAAAGAACAACAACAACAAAAAACATACAATATATCCTGGCTCTATAAGCACCACATTGACCTTAAAGCCGTATTTAGAATGAAAATTTTCTCTCAATATTTTCTTAAAATTAGTTGTTTCTACAAATATTCCTGCTTGTTCTCATTCACTTTAACATTCACAAGTTGTAAACACAAGTGGGGTGTGACTTCTCCATAAGCAAGTTTATTCACATATTTGCAAAACTGACTGCAGTAACTTTGTTTTGACTGCTCACTTACTTTACAGTCTGCCATGCTGAAATGCTGGATAATTAAGGAAGGCTCCAGTGAATTAGCAACATTCAGGATGATTTGTAAAAGCTATTTCAAAAAATAACCAACACAAATATCTATTGATACATTATTTCTACTCTAATCCCATTCAAAAAAAAAAATCTGGCCTTTTTGAAACACCTTAAGAAAATACCTTTACAAAACACAAGAATTGGTTTCTGCTATCAAAGTACACTCAGGTCCCACTTTTCATAAGTGCTTGGACAAATTCAAATGCGTGTTGTCTATATACATCTACCAAAGCACTGCAAATCTTTGCAGTTTATCTTGACTGCTTATTCATTAATCCCTTGCATTTTGGCAACAGCAGGACACACAGGTAGCAACAGCAGTTCAGAAAGCCCTTAAGAGTAGCTAACAACTAACCACAGGGCCCTGGCAAATCTCAGCCGAAGCATTTTCTAAATACACTCAGTACACTTATCTAGAGAGAATTACTAAAACATAAGAAATTTCCTCTAACACTCACCAGTGGCCAATAATACAGCTATGACCTATTAAAAAAATAAAAAAAAATCACTGAATCATCCAAAAATCAAAATTTTTACCCTTTCTATTCTCTTCTGCTGATGGAATTGTAGAAGAGTAAGGCATTTAAAATGCTGTAATGTACCAAACCCAATGAAGGTGCACAAGATCCTGTGTTTTATTACCGTAATTTCCCCATGCAGCAAGGGGAGGATGACTTGGAAAAAGCAAGCTCTTTAACCTAGTATGGATTTGTGCTTGGTGGAAAATCAGCCAGTCTGAGATTGAATTAATGTGGTAATGAACCTGTACTTTTGTTTTTCCAAAGCCCTATTACATACTTGTTCCTACCATTTGCAAAATTTTCTCCATCATTTTCTTCCTCCCTTGAAAAAGCAATCCTTTTGTTCAGGCTGAATTTCCACTTTCTATATGTTAACCACTTTCAAAATAACTTTGAAAACATAAGTAAAGTTGTTGAATACTGGAGCTAGGAGGAAAACATAAGTTAAACAAATTTGTTTAAGCCCAATGGGCTTATGAAAATCTTTTATTTGGCTTTCCACAGCTCCATCTGCATGCAGATCTCTGTAGACTCACATACAGATTTAAATTTGACATTATCTAATGTATCTTGGGAAAATTCCTGCACAGCAAATTGAATTTTTTTTTTTTAAATGGGCATTGCATACAATAAGGAAGTAATACATTATATTTACTTGAATTGCAGCAGCATAGCATTAAGGATAATAAAACTCATTTGGAATTTATATTCTTTAGCCTACATTTCAATACATATTTTAAATTTACATGCTACAGTGTTTGGTTGGGGGTTTTTTCCTAATTTCTAGGTTTTATCCATACACAAAAACCCCTAGTATATTTAGTGAGTGAAGGGAAACAGCAGAAAACCTCCATATACATATTGCACGCAACCCGTGTCTTGTTAAATTTTGGTAGAGGTCATTGCTTTCGTTGAAAATAATAAAATCAAACCTAGTTAAAAATGAGTGCATACGATTTCTGCTTAGAATTTAGTTTCAATCCAGTTGCTTGCCACTTTAATTTAGCCCTTGCTCCCACTTCGTGATATGCAAATATTTCTCATCTGAGCCCCTATGGCCAATCCAGAGTTTGAAAATAATCAAACAGAACAGTGTGCAATTTAAGATCCTGACAACAAGTACAGAAATGTTGTTTTATGCTTGAGGGAACTGTGCACAGACCATCTGCTGCCTTTGTGATTCCCCTGATGCCTGTCAAAGTGAGTATGTATGAAAGGGCAGAGAATGGAAACAGAGGTATTACCATGTAGTCTGGTACAAGAACCTGAGAAACCCAAGTATCTCTGCTAGACAACATTTTCATAATCAGATCTGTGTCAAGTATTGTAAACTCACCTACTGGTACACGGTCCCTTTGGCAATAACCCTATTGTGTATTTTTTATTATTATAGTAACATTATATATTACATGCAGAGTGATTTAGGCTAATATGATCAAATAGCACTGAATCATGAAAAGTGATTCAAGTTAGTGAAAAATATAGTAAGTGGAAATACATTAGGTTTGGATTTGAGTTTTTAAGATGTTTTAAGATGGTCTATGTAAGGATGAGCTTAATCCGCTTCATAATCTTACGCCTTGCCCCTTTCCCTTCTCTCCCTCAGGGAAAGAAAATGACACTGTCTACAGAATCTAAGAACTGTGTTATCAAATTGCCTCAGAGGTTTCCATCTTTTATCTGAGAGAAACAGATAAGTGACATTTAAATCAAAGCATAAAATTCCTTCAGGATTACAATTTACATGAAGGATAAATAAAACAGATTCCTTTAAAACATCCACACTTTACAACACATTGTATTATTACTTCTACACGAAACATAGTTGAGGCCAACATGTTCTACTGATACCTAAACTTTCTGTTTGTAAGAAAGGTACCAATACCCCACTGTGTGCACGTGCTATGATAAGGATATTAAAGCTTTTGCCCATTTTATTATTTGGTTTGGGGATTTTAACCAGTGATCCAATATTAGGTTAACTGGGATTTATCTAGAAAACTTGCCACATTTAGATCAGACTGTCATGGAGACAAACAGGACATCTTGGAGTCAAAAGTACTCTCCCTTTCTCATATTTTCAATCTTCTGTCTAAAGCAATGATAGATATATTCAAAGGAAGGGAATAATTTTTCCTTTTACCTCTTTTTGATTTTACAGGGACAATACTTTTTTCCAAGATGTTTTTGGAAAAAATAAAAATTACTTTCCATTAATATTTTCCCTACTACATGACAGTGAAGCAGATATGATGAAACAGGAAAAAATTTGGTTTGAACTATTCAGATTTGGAGATGAAGGATTACAGGAAGCAGAAAGCAGCTATAAAAGAACAATACAGACTGCTAGCCTATTTTACACACAACAGGACCAGAATAAAATTCAAATTCTTGTCTCTCCTGTAGTAGACATGAAAACAGGTGATCAGGTTGCCACAACCAGGTTGTCTCCCCTGCTCCAGATGAAAACTCTGGACAGAAGCAAACAAGGAAGGAAAAGTAGCAGACAACCTAACTTCTGACACACTTCAGAGGAGGCTCCAGGGCATCTTTGTTAAATGGCTGCTAGAGAATCCCCAACTAAATCAGTAACCTACTTTTCTTATAAAGACATCTATGTTGGATTCCTAAATTATGAGAGAATATTTGCTTCAGAAACTCTTCCACATACCATATTTAAATGGTAATATCTACAAGTGAAATCCCTCTTGGTAAGTGCCTCTGAGATGTGGATTTATGCATCCAAAGTGCTTTAAAAAACTGGTTGCAGGCTGATCTTTCACTTGATCATGCCATTCCTTCAGAATGACAGACTACATGCTGTTTCATCATTTTCATCAAATTTATTGTAAATGTCACGTTGGTGACACTAAAATTTATGATCCAGAATGAAACAAAATCTTTTCCAAACTATTACAAATATGATTTTCTTGAACTAAACCCACCAGGTCTTTAAATACAATAATACTGGAAGTTTTTCCTGAACCTTCTAGCAACTATAAAACCCTTCACTTAGGGAGAAAACAAACAACAGTAACATAGACAAACCTAGCACTGAACTGCCAACCCCACACGTGACTTACAGGCTGCAGTGTTGTCAACTCCCCATCTTATAACAGCCTGTGTTTTCCTTTGCATCAAAACCCAAACCTTTTCCACAGCCTCACCACATTCATTACTTATGGCCAGCCTGTTGTGAGTCAATGTTACCAGAGCTGGTTTTTCGGGGTTGTTTTTGTTGTGTTTGTTTTTTTGGTTTGNTATTTATCACAGCAATTGTCATTAGCACATAAGCTTCATTACACATTACTGAATTTTGTCCCATCTTATATTCTGCCTGTCAAGGCCATCCAGTCCTTCCAACACAACCACATAGTCCTCTGTCCTGCCAATGTCTCCTAACCTTATATCATAACATTTCACTCATAATAGAGAAGAGCCTCAAGACAAACCTTGAGGATCTGCATTAAAAGACTGACGCTTCCCTTCTCAATGCAGCTTCTTACTCCCCCCTTTAAAAAGTTCCTTTCCTAGTTCATCAACGACCATTTTAACACCTTATCAAGCACACAGTTTACACAAAACTTTATGAAGTTCAGATAACCAGATTTTCTACATCTAAACAAAAAAAAATTATCAAGTGAAAGGCCAAGACACATCTGGCGCTTTGGAAAAACACCTCTCAAGTTTGCTATTTGCTGCCAAATCTGTCAATACTTTTCCCTTCAAAATGTACTCTAAAAAAAATCATCCATCCTCTTAAGGTCAAACTAACTCTCTTGCTTTCTCCCCTCTCTCCCCCTTTATTTTTTCTTTTACATACCATTTTCCTCCTCTCAAAATGTAGTTATGATGGCTACTGACAGATTTTAAAAATCCCTAAAGGCTTAGTTCATGAACTAAACAACAGCAGAGGCAGGTGTAAACATTTCTCACAAATATATTGAATACCCGGTTTCAGGCAGAACGCTTACTTTGTTAGTTTAAGCTGTCTTTACTTCAGCTGACCTTCTAGACATTTATGGATACTCACATACTGCTTTCTTTCTTCCCTTTCTCTTTCCCTGTAAAGAAACCCCCATACACACAAGACTACTTCTGCACACACCAGGTATGAAATTAGTATCTCCTGGAGTAAAATAGCCCCTTGCGGTCCTAATTTGGTCCCTTCCAAGTAAAAATATTATTATATATGAGAATACTAAAATGCTTTTGACATTCAGTGTCCTCATTTCCAAGAAGTCTCACTGCTACAGGAAAAGCATTCTCTTTCTAGTAGTAGAATGAAATAACAATTCCCTGAATTCACAGCTTGAAAAAAAACCATTGACTCCTTGGCTCCATTGAGCTCCTTGACTACTTCATAACTTGAAAAACATACTATACACTGTGTGCTAAGTGGAAGCCCAATACCTCTTTCTTTGGTATACATTGTGACAACCACTATAATTTTGAATTCCAGTATTTGAAGTTTTGTCAATTTGACAAAGGCCACCCTAAACCAGTTGTTTGGAACCCTTTTCAGAGATTGAATAAATATAATTTATTCTTCTCACAAGGTTTTTTAATAAGAACTTTTGAACCAAATCTCATCTTCTCATTACATTTGTGTGGGAACTAAATCATCACAGCTCTGATCTTCCGAGTTTGCTGCACAAGACTGGCTTTCCACCAGAAGTATATCATAGATGACATGTTAACAGAAATAACTCTGCTTACTGACATGCATTTTAGAGACTAATGCTTGTTATTTCTTTTTTTTCTTTTTTTAGAAGTCATGCAACCTTCCGAGCAAGCTACTTCAGTTTGGAAAGTCAGCCCTGAGGAAAATATTGCAAAATAAGGGACACACTACAATTAAACATTAAGAAGCAGCTGCCCTAAAAGGACTGAAAAACATCTATTAGAAAGGATACGCAGTAGTTGGAAAAAAGTAAACTCTTATAGCAAAATCTAGTTGCTTAAAACATTTTTCCAATATAAAAAGGCAAAAGCTTTTGTTAATAATATGTTCCCAATTATCTAAATATTTATCCAATTATTTATGCAAATATGCAAAACCCCCGAAGTACTGCACTTCAAATTCTTTCAGCCTACTCCTTTACCCCTGGAGAGACCTTCCTGAAATAGGATTCTGAAATAAAGTTTCTCAGTTCCTATCGACAACTTTCATTTCTTCACAGTATCATTAAGCAATGAAGCAAAATCTGTGAAAATGAATGTATTACCAGGTTGAGGAGATTATTTTGAATCTATTGAAAGCACTAATAGTAAATCTTGTAAGAAGTTCAAATTAATCTGTAACAAAAAGTATGATTTTCTACTAGACATTTAAGCCATATAGGGCAGTTTTATCTAACAGATAAGTCCCTACAGGCCTGGAAACTACAATGTTTTTAAATACGTTCCTTCAAAGCATCAGTTCTAAAATTGATCAACACGGTTTGCACAAAACACTGAATGCCAAGTCCACCTGTTTTATTAACAGGTAAGCACAATGATTTGAAAAAATACTAGGACAATCTTGAAAACATAAGAGAAGCCCATACAACCTTAAATTGTTCCCTTTAAGGAAAATAGCAGAATTGCAGATTGCCACCAGTACAAGAGAAATTGCTTGTATTTGGGCTTTGAATTCTAAAAATGCAAATGGAGAAATATCAGAATCCCTAAAGTTGTATTTTTTTTCTTAATCCAAAGACAAAAAGAAATAAGAAGTCAAGAAAGACATTTTGAACTGATGTGAAAGCAAGAGGCTGTGAACAGCAGAAAGTGCTAATTCATTTTCATTTTCTCAGCAGTCCTGAGGTATTGCTATATTGTCCTCTGCTTCCAAGGCAAACAGGTAAGGGAGCCTTAAAGGAGCTAGAAAGATCTTGCTACTAGGATATGATCTAAACCTTTGTAGTCAGACTTACTTTAAGCAGTGAGGACATGCAAACCCCTGTAACACCTGCAGTGCAGTGTCAGAACAGAAACCTTGGTAACTGTGCCTGCATTTTCCACATGGCTTTGTGGCAGTATCACATCTTGGCACAATTTCTGTTCTGGTCAATGTGCACAAAGGCAAAAAAAAAAAGTGACAAAACATAAGGGATCAAGACACCATAAAGAATTAAATGACTTGGGGATATTTATCTCACTGCCTGTTTCTTGGCTTACTCCTGGTGGTTCCACTTTCCTGCGCAGATGCTGTGGATCACAAGGAACTTTTTCTTTTGGACTAAATACTCACTATAGTGTCTGCCTACATGTACATTTTAAACCTGCCTTTCTAGCCTGTTTTCTCTGATCTCTGGCTCATACAGCCATGCTGTCCCAAGTTAATGTGATCTAGTGAAACACAGATATAGCTTTACCTTTATCTATCTATATACATATCCATCCAGGAAGCAGCCTTGCAGGAAATGATCCAGCTGGACAGCAAGTTGACTGTCACTTGCAAGGTCATAGGACAGGGACAAGACAAGCTGTAACAGGGACGATTCTGACTAGATACTAGAATTTTTAATTTTTTTTTTAAATTTTTAAACACCATGAGAAAAGTTAACTACAGGCTGCCCAGAGAGCTTGTGGAAGGCGCTCAAAACTCAGCTGGACAAGGCTGTGCTCAATCTGATGTGACTGGACCTGCTTTGCACAGGACGTTGGACCAGGGCTCTTCCAACCTCAATTACACCAATGCTATCAGCCTTTTATGACCATAGACATGGCTATCTTCACAGGATTTCTTCTAGGCCAGTTTTATTCACTACCATCCTTAGAGGAGGAGCAGGACACAGTTTCATTAAGGCTCACATTCCGTGGTCCATCGTACAAGCAACTGTAAATCCTTTCTCAAAGATTAGAACTGCTATTACAGTTTTTATGCTCTTTGGCCTTCCTAGACCTTTAATGATTGTTTTCATTACTGGTTTCCACAGTGACTAGGGCTGGACTAGAAAATACTGATAGAAGTCACAGTGCTGGCCTTTTAAACAACTTTGCCACCCAAACCCCCTTTTTACAGAAGTTAACCTAGTAATCTTCCTCTATGGTTATTTGGGGTTTTTTTCTGAACAATCTCTCTACACCCCTAGCAGCGTTCATACACTTTTTCACCACTGTCTGTGAATTCTCCTTACAATTGTAGTTTTCATTTGTTCACATTTGCTCTCAGATTCATGCTTTTCTGCTTAAGTCGTAGTCTGAAAAAAAAGCATTACCTTAAAGTAAACATTGTTCAACTGTTCTTTAGCAGTTATAACAATAAAAAAAAAAGAAGGTTTGAATATCAAATAAACATAAATATAATAAACAGGCCTTCAACCATTTTTAGTTGCAGTTTAGCAGATGTGGGAAAAATTGTGCTTTAGGTGGCAAAACTGTATGTTAAGCGAACACAGTGAAGAACTGACACCTTGTCTAAGGTACAGAATTTTGTTCACTCTTACAAAAGATCAGCTGAATTTTTTTTGTTGATTTACCAGCTGTGCAATTCTCTACTTTTAATGCAAAGATAAAGCAGATGGGTCACCACATAAAATCTGCAGTCAGCTTTTTTCACTTTCTCCTTCCCAAAGTGGTAAACATTTCAAATTATGCTATAATACGAAGAATACTATATGCATTAACTCCTGCCTTGTCCCCATTTAGTATGTCAAGATACAAAAATAGAAAAGTGTTTAAAAAAGTGTTCTCCAGGAAAAATATACTAAGAAAAGGCTAATTTTACTACAATGACCTTTCCACAATCACATTTTTACCTAATGAAAAAATAAAAATGGGAAAAGTGCAGTTCCCTCAAATCAGAGATGTGCTTAACAAGAAAGTCACATTAGTGATCTCTGAGGAAAAAAAAAGAAACTTTTATCTAAATGGAATATTCATGTCCTCCTATGTACAGTGACTAACTCATTTTTAGAAATTCCATTTCGTTGCTATCTGGAAACTTTTTTCTCTTCTATTTCTGGATAAAATTATTTTTATCTCTTGAAATATATTTGATGTCAGAAAACTATTTGATTAGGTTAAAAACAGAAGTAAGCCTTGTTTGCTGTCATCTTCATAAATTTGTTCAATTTTTCCTTTTGAAAAAGCCACCATTCCACAAAATCCTTTGTTCTTAGTCCCACACCTACAACCTTCCTTCAAGTCCTTTGCAGCTCCATTCTTCTAATGCCACAACTATCTGCTCACAGCTCATCTCACATCTCTGTAGGAAACCATCACTCTTCTGGTTCTACAATGACTGTCCATCTTTCACCATCTGCTCCTACTTAGCCTTCGCTGCTAAATTGTTCTTACTTGGTTTGTGTTACTTATTCCACCCAGTTCTTTTACTAACACATTTTCAGGCTTGTACACTTGCTTGCTTTTTCTCCCCCATGTCTGGCATGCATGAGGACGCTTATGCCTAAGATGCCACTCAGAGAAACTTCTGTCACCACATCTCAGCACCTCTAGAAAACCCACTTGTCATTAGGTGAAGAGCAGCTAACTTATTCTAACAGAAAAAATGTCAATGAATACATCAAAGTTACATTATCATTTCTAAAAATATATGCTATGGATTTGATTATATTTTTCCACCTTGTCCTTCTCCAAAGGGTGATCTCTGCTGATCAAGGACTGAACCTTCTCTGTTCAGAAGCAAGCAAGCCTAATATAGGCACATTCAGTCATAATCATATCAATGAGGTATTTAATTAAAAAAAGTGTAAAGTTTTTCGCAACACCAATGCACACGATTACAGACAAGCAGCAAGAACACATATGCACGTGCAACAGCACCAGATTTGTGAGCAGTTTCAGAGAGAGCTTTATGATACACAAACCTAGTTTTGCATCCTGCCATGTGACTGCCATTACACACAGGACACCAGCTGTAAAAATGCAATGAAATTTGAATCAAGCTCATAGATGGCATTTCTCAGTAGTCAAGAACAAAATTTTTTTTACTTTGTAAAGTTTGCAGACACACCCCCCCGTCCAACTGGAAGAGTTAGACATAACTCACAGCAACTTCAACACGAGCGTCACCTAAGTAGTGACAAAAGATTAGTCCACGAGAAAAATTGTCTTCAGCAGACTTTGCCTCTTAGCCCATCAGTCTCATTGACATAACAATTTTCATCATAATGATGTTTTGTGCTGAAGTTTGCTTCCTGAACTTCACTTCATCTGAACTCACCTGCAAATGTACTCGTTTTGTTGTTGTCACTAGCTACATCAACTATCCTGTTGGAGTGATAAGCTCCCAAGGAGGACAAAAACAAGTTTCTGAATGCTTTGTTTTTTACATGCATGTGAGTGGAAACGCAAATATGCTATATAAAAAATAGCAGGTAATGGAAATTTTCTTTGGGCTTTCCAAAAGGAGAGAAATTGATGTAAAAAAGATAGCAAGCACTCAAAGTGCCAACAAAAGTGAAGCTTAGGAAAATCTACAGTCTTAAATACAGATACATATTTGATTTCTTACAAAACATATATATTCAGCCCCTGGAAGTAAGATGGCACTTCAGTATTTCTGAGAACAAGAGTATTTTGTTCAATTACTTAGAATTACGTAAAAGGATCTGTTGACTTTAAAATGAAGCAATCTTTTGTCTTATTTACTAAATAGTAGTCTACTTGTCTTAGAGTTAGATGTGATTTTCCACCGTGCTTCCCAACAGGTACACCTTTACTACTACGGAAGTTTTCTTCAATGAGAAAACTTGCCCCCACAAAAAAAAATGTGCGTTACCTCCCACCAGTGACAGAGCAACACTGCTCTAACCTGGACAGCACTGAAAACTAGACAGGTAAAAACAGGCTCCCCTCAGATCATGAAAGCTATGAGCCAAGCCTGTTTACCTTACTGTTTCTTTCTGTGGCATTCCAGATGTGCCATGGTATCCACAGCAGTACCTGTTTGCATGGCAATGTACAGAAAAACCCATTGAAAGTTTGATGGAGTTGTTGTAACCCCAAATAAAACCCAAGCATTTATTCTAGATCAGAAATTATACTCATCATTTTTATCCCCTAACTTCTCCTGAACTGGGGCTTCAGTAGGTGTTGCCAAGCTTTTCTACAATTTCTGAAGTACATTTAAATGTAGTACCTAGATCAAAGATATTTTTTTGACAGATTTATGGGACCCTCAGAGAAAACCTCTAAATCATTGACCATTCTGTGTGCAACAGCTTCCGATTTAAGAGGCAACAAAGACGCAGAAGGTCTCTTCACAGCAATTCTCTGCAGTGGGTTTAGTTTTTTAGCAGAGATACTCCTCCTAGCTTTTCACTTTCCCCTTTAGACGCTAATTTTTTTTTCCATCCCCATTAATGAATGGGAGATGATTTTTATGCAAATCAAAGGCCTGAAGGAATCTTTTAATCACCAATCCTTCCATTTGTAGAACAGGTATAAAGAGAGCAACACATTCCCCTAAATGCATTACGGAGGTATCATGCTGTGCTATTGTTCAATGAATCTTTCTCCAGTTGTGCCTCTCAACTAACATGGGGAAAAGCATATTCCCATCAAGTTCAACTTTCTCACCAAGTGAAGTTGTCCTATTCCTTCCAATAATGAACTCTGGATCCCTGATGAGTAACTTACATTTAACTGGCAACATTCCGGGCTACTTATATTAACTGCAATAGTCTGAACAGCTTGAACCTCGATAAAATGTGCAGTAAATGACTGAGCTAATTTAACCTCATTAATCCTCAAACCAATAGAATAATTTGATGTCCACACAGCAGCTTGTGCACAGCCTCCAACATAAACATGTCCCTGTAGGAAATCAACACCAAAAATGGGCTGCAGCCCTACTGCCAGGGTTATCACTGTTGGGAAAATAGCTACATAATTACTGAGACCTATCACCAGCTGTACTGCACGAGTCACATACTTTATTTGGGCTTGTTAACAGCCAAACTGTTTCTCCCAAACTGGACCTATCCTGGAATCTCCCCACTGCAGCAATTTTATAGAAGAGGCTCTATTTTATCTGTAAACTGTTAGACTTTAGCTTCAACACTAACACAAAGAGCATTAGTAAGAAAGGAAAACACAGAAAACCAAGCAGTATTAGCACTTCCAGGCCAGGAATTAGTTGAATTTGCCTCCATAATAACCACTCTTTACAAAATCATTTGAATCACTTAGTTTTCAAAATAGTTTGAAAACTCCATTGTTACAAAGAATATAAGGTCCCCCAAAATATTTATGAACACCTACTTTCAGAGAGACATTAAAAAAATATTCCTTATATATACTATTTGTTCTTGAAATTACTGCTGAAAGCCAGATGCTTTATTTCATTAAGTGCAAAACAATTAAAACAATAACAACGTGCCTCTAATAGCAGAAGCACATAACCCACAAAATACTGTGTTGCATGGGCAAAGGTGGCAGAATGAAAACAGTTTCTAAAACACAGAAAAATAAATCAAAAGGGGGAACATTTCTAAGCATACAAATTCTAATTTCAGTACCACACAGAAGGAACTTAACTTTCAACGGAACTTGGTCTTGCTATAGTTTAAGGTCCTGTGACTTTTGATTAGACTTGGGCTCCCCGGTGTTTAAGTCACTTTTAAAATTGGACTGGGCACTTAAGGAAAAAAATAACTCCCTTGAGATCATAACACTATGAGCCAAGCCTGTTTACTTTTAGTGGCATTCCAGACATACCAACTGCAAGGTCCTGCACCTGGGTTGGGGCAATCCCCAGCATCAATACAGGCTGAGGGATGGAGGGATTAAGAGTCCCCCTGCCGAGAAGGATTTGAGGGTACTGGTGAATAAAAAGCTGAACGTGAGTTGACAATATACGCTTGCAGACTAGAAAGCCGACCATATCTGGGGCTGAATCAAAAGCAGCATGCTAGCAGGTCAAGGGACATGATTCTGTCCCTCTGCTCTGGTGAGACCCTACCTGGGCTGCATCCAGTGCTAGAGCCCTCAGCATAGGAAAGACATGGACCTGTTGGAGCAAGTCCAAAGGACCACCATAAAAAAAAACAATCAGAGGGTTGGAGCTGAGGACAGGGTGAGAGAGTTGGGGTTGTTCAGCCTGGAGAAGGCTCCAGGGAGACCTTACTGCAGCCCATCAGTACTTAAAGGGGGCTTATAAGAAAGATGGGGACAAAGTTTTCAGGAGGGCCTTTTGCAATAGGATAAGGGGTAATTACTTTAAACTAAAAGAGGGAAGGATTTAGACGAGATAAGGAAGAATTTTTTCCACAGTGAGGGTGGTGAAACCCTGGAACAAGTTGTCCAGAGAGGTGGTAGATGCGCCATCCCTTTAAAACATTCAAGGTCATGTTTGTCAGGGCTCCAAGCAACCTGATCTAGTTGAAGATGTCACTGCTCATTGCAGGGGGGTTGGACTAGGTGACCTTTAAAGGTCCCTTTCAATACAAAACTATTCTATGATTATTTCTTTCACAGCTGCATTGAACACATACATGAAAATGAAGAGAAAGGATGACCCACAGAAACAATATGGCCAGGTCTGTCAATGGCTTAGCTACAGCACAAGTATTCCATCAGCAACGGAACGAGAACAGAGCGTATCGTATCGTACTATGCTCACCTGATTATTAAGTGTTACTGCATCATAAGAGGTCATCAGGACAATTAGGAGTGCAAGGCAAAACTCATGTGTTAGCTGAACAAAATGACATCCAGAAGTCTGTTTAAGTACCATCCTCACATAAGCAACTGATGTTCACTGTATACAGAAAGAGTTTAGGAAATGCCTCATAAAGGCTCTGCTTTAGAAATACCTGCATAAAGCTTAGCAAATAAATATTTCTGCATCAAAAATACTGAACTTGACAAGACTTAAAAAAAATAAAATAACCAAAGCTATTCTAAAACTAAGGTTTGTTATTTCTTCCTCAAAATTCAGTTTGAGTGTATTCTCCGTAAAAGCTAAAGGAAAAAAAAAGAGTAAATTATGTAATTAAATCATGTTTAAATTGTTTTAGTAGTCTACTATCCTCCCATCATTATACTGGTGTATTTATAGGCCACTATTACAGACAGAAACAAATTAGAACACTTACTTGTTTAATTTTCTTTTCAGCACACATTTCACAGAACATTTAATCTAAACTTTTTAGTCCACCTTCTACCAGTGAATATCAAAAACAAATCAACAAAATACAAATACAAAAACCCAATACAATGCATCCATTGTTCTTTCTTCATCAGCTGTATGATATTTAATGGGACAAAAGAACTTTAACCTGTCTTGTCAGAGTTATTAGGAAACACAAGTGTTTTGAAGAGAAAATTCAGATGAGTCACTATCTTCTGCAAGCACACAAGAAAAGCATTCTCTAGAATACATGTTAAAAAATGGAGTAAAATTAATAGATAAAAATAATAAGTGGAAGTGAAAAAAAGTCTTGCTCCACCAGGTTAATCTCTAGCTAAGTCATCTTGTGGCAAGTAGCTTTAAAAAATTATTTTGCTCACCAATTCTCCCGTAATAAGTTTTCCTCGCAAATGAAACAAGTGATTTCTAATACAAATATAAGCCTCTCTGACCATGAACAGACAAAGTAGTATTATATTTTGCATTAGTATAGAAAAAAACCTTATTAGAAAGATGATTTAATATGAAAACAATTTGGAAAGTAACTTTACTCAGAAGTGATAGAATCAGCCATATATATCGTGAACAGGGAATTCCTGAAGATAGAAAATCTCCCTTCGAGAGGAACAAAATAGAACAATTTACATTTCCCAGTCATAATGCATACTTTTTTTTGAAGTTCATCCAAGAAACCAGGAGTATAAAGTCAATGGCACAGATTTGTTTTTCAGATCCACCTGATTGCCTAAGAGGTTTTGTCATACTCCTGTGTTGCATTCACTGGCTTTCCCAAATATTAATTTCTTCACATCTATCTTCTACACCTACTTATATCTTCTACACTTATTTGAGGGATTTTGTTTTGGTTTTTATTTGTTAGTTTGTTTTTAAACAATGCTATAGAACTTTATCACGGTATTCAGTAAAGACTGGCTTTGGTGCCATTTTTACATTAGAACCCAGATCTTTTAATACCTTTTGCCTGCTTGTCCATTACCTGTCAATATAACAGAAAGATACTAAAAGCCATAAATCAGTTACTTTAATAGCCTTATGGAGGAGTAGGTCAAGAAATTCCCACAAAATAAAATACCAGCTTACAAAACGAAAAAATGTGTATTCACTGGAGTAATCACAGCAGGACAGATGTGACAGCCATATATTTGACTAGTCTATCTAGACATTCAAAGAGAATGAAACACATAGACAGTAATACCAGTCAGCACCACTTATGTCTTTAAACTATAAACCCACGTATACTTGTGTGCAAAAATTAATTACAATATGGGAGAAATCACATCACTCGCTAATCAAGCAAGAAGACCAGGAAAATAAAGCTAAGGTCTTGTTTGAGTTTCAGGATCAAACGGCGCTAAGAGCACATGAACCAAGGCAGAATTATTGTGCATCTTCATCATTAAAATCATGCTGCCCCAGAAAACTCAGATTTCAAGTGACTGGGCAAGCTACTAAGTGTTAAACTTAACAAGGAGGTTACAGTACTGTTTGGAAGCAGAGCAACACCTTCAAGGAAGGGGAAAGGGGTTTGAGGGGAAGAAACTATCCAGTCAGTGAGAAGATTCAGTCATACAGTTGAAGGATAATGAAATAGTTAACCTAAGAGGACACCTGCAAAACAGAAATGAGCGTCCACACCAGGCTATTATTCCCTTGCATGTACAGTCACATAAATACTGTATTTCCATTAAAGAGATCACATCTACTGGAAAAGCACATTCCCCTGTAATAAAATAGCAGTCCCAAAGGTCAAAGACTTTAAGAGAAAATATGAATTTAGTGATAAGAGATATTTTCTAAATCCATTTCACAAGTATTTGTTATTTCAAAGAACAAAGTGCAACATCTTGTTACAAGTGGTAGGACAGTAAAGCACAGACTCAGACATACTGAACAAGTTCTGCAGTGGAATTGGAGGTTAGTTTGAAGGGCCTTAATTAGAAAAATATATTTTTCCAGACCTGAGAACTGCAAGTAACATTAAGCAGACTTGCATGCTACAGCACAAACTGTTCGTCTTCAGTTAAATAACAGTCATGTCCTCTAATACATGCAGTCTGTCCTGCCTCTATGCCCGCTAATAAACACTCTCTAAATGGTATCACAAATACAGCTTAAGGATAACAAAATGCTCAAGTATTAAAGACAACTAGTGACAAAGCCAACTGCCCTCTTTTGAGGATGAGGAACTAATTTACACACGATTTTGAATTAGCTATTTCATACTCCACTTGAAACATTCCTCTGTCTAACAGAGCAAGCATTCCTTACTCTTAAAGGGGAAAGTTGATTTGTGTTTTGAATTCTAAAATTAGATAATATTACTGTAATACGACAATCTGTGGACTAAGCTTTCCCATATGCAAGCAAGCACTATTATGTTTTTAAACTGTTTTGATGCTTGCAGAAGGCATTTGTGAGGAGACGCTGAATGTACGAGCTTTACACGTTACTTCAGCCTAACTTACCACAGGTCTTCTACAAACGAAAGTTACATTACTAGCAAAGCCTTTCTTTCAAGCTCCTGACTGAAATTCTTTATTAGTCAGAATTATTTTTCTTTTAAAAATACAGATTTGAATTTCTGCTATCTTAATCCCTTTTAAAGGTAAGTTCCTCCTAATTAAACTTTATGAAATTCAAAGTTTCAAAATTATTTTCAAATCTTATTACTTATTTTTAAAAACAAAAGGCCAGTCAGTAATCTCCATTCAAGTCTCAGTTCAGGTGTGATCAATATTTGTTCCAACTAGCCCAGCAGAGATTCAAAACAAGCTAATAATGAACCCTCATAGCATATGTTTAAGTATCTGACTTTTCAAAAAGGTACTACGTGTACAGGAGGCTTCATAGGTTCGGTTTTAACTCCCTGGTATCCGGTAACAATAAACAAGGTTTCTCATGATGATTATAAGCATGAGGAAAACACACCCATCCCCTTTCAAATACCTCACTGTGGTTTATGTCTACTTTGGTTACAGGTAAAATTTTGGTCCTTTTGAAATGAGTAGGAACACTTAATCACTCAATTGACACATTTATTCTTCTTAACGTGAGTCTTACAAGAGTTTGATATCATTTCCTATTAAACTTTCAAACACCCTGCCAAGCTGTCTCAATTTTTTCTAACTTCCTGACAACTGTTCAGTGTCTGAGGGCACTATTGTCACAGCTTCTCCAACTTATTGTGCCTGATTTCTGAACTCCTGTTGAATTACTTTCTCAGCTTAGAGGGGAAAAAAGAAAAACACAATATAATCAATTTCTAGTTTGGGGATTCTGACTCTACTTTCCCTCCCAACCCCCACATGAAGATGGATGGGCTCAATCTGGTTTATTTATACAATTTTGCCAGACAGCAAGTATCCAAGTAGTTTAATCATTTCCAATAACCATGCATACAGCTGGAAAGTCTGACAGTCAGATATGGCAACTGTAATATTTTACGTATCATAAAGCAAGATAGAAAATTTACTGCTGTACTGTCTATATTTATGCATCTGAATATGTATACCATTTGACATAACAATGGCAATTTAGTAGTTGGATGTAATTTCTGGATGCTCAGTGTACTCTATATAGCTTCCTTTTCAAGATGTTAAATTTATCTCTTGTAAATGTAGGATAACAGTAAAGTTTGAAGTCAACTGTGCCACAGTTTTAAGGAGTAAGTTATTTTTACAATCCAAATAAACACTAAGTCCATGTTTGTAAAATCCAAAGCATTTCAGAGAAAACTAGACAAGTATATCTGCACATCAACAGCTCCACAGCACAGAACCTGTGGGTAACAAACGGTAATGGCGTGTCATTGACCCTTCCCATGAGACAACTGATGCACACTAACTTGTCTGTGTAGGACGTACTTACTGTAGCCAATAAGTAATTTTATATGCCTGCACTGCTTGATATCTGCATCTTTTAAGAGGAGAAAGCATCAGTAGCAAAGTCCCTCATGAATTTCATGCAGAATGGCAAATCCCTCTCTTCGGGTGTAGAATATTCTGTCTTTGGTAAGGTGATTAACTTATAATTTAAGTTTGATTTCCCTGTTCCTCCTACATTCAGTATATTGTCAGAAAGCGTAGAAAGCAGTTTCTTCTGAAAGTGTCATTGCTATATCAAAAAATGATTTTAAATGCAGGTTCTGTGGAGCATTCTAGTGACTGTCATATCTCGGGGACTGTCTTTACCTTCTCTGAAAATGTGTTCTCCTTTAAGCTTTAAGAATTATTTATTTATTAGTAATTAAGAATGTTTTTCCTCCAGCTAGTTCTGTTGGTGGACATCAATTTGAGACTGTCCCTACTATTCACTTGTGTCAAGCTCTAGCTTTGTTCTTTGCATTTTCTGAGGAACTAACAATTAGCTTTAGTTTGCAGAAGTTTTAAATCCCTCACTGATCCTGCAGTCTAAAAGCAGTTATTTAAATAAACACCTGAAACAGCAAAAAACTCCTAAAATGACATAAAGGCAGCTCCAATGCTGTAAGGGACAGGAGAGAGAATGCCTTAAGTAGTTTTGGAAGCATTTCCCCTTTCTGACCAGGGACATTTGTTCTTGGTTGCTCAATGCTACATATTTCTTGTGCTCATTTCTGTAGTTATAGTCACTGCACCAGTGAGAATAAATATACAATTAAGTGTCATTAATATATTGATTTGTAAACAACTGAGGCTTATATCGATCCACTGTCTGGCTCAAGAATAACAGCCTGCAGATTAGAAAAAGCAATTAATTGCTAAGACTATTTTTTAGTAAATGGTGTGTATACAAACAAAAACTAAAGGGTTTAATTAAATTCATTTTACTGTAATTCTTCAAAGGTGAAGAAAAAGCCTCTTTGTTCATTTGAAAACATAGGGATAAGTGTGCTAACATTTAGAATAAAGTGCTTCCCTAGGATCACAATAAAAGTTGCCAGAGGCAGTACGAAAACAATAACTCAACACACCAAGGATAAACCTACACAAACCTCCAAGTCCAAGACACTAGCAGAAACGGTTTAACTAGTTCTGCTGCAAAAGGCTCATTTGCAAAAATTTTGAGCACAAGGCGATACACAAATTGGTTTTGAAACTCATTACTGCTGGTTGCTAGGTAACACGATACTAATGCCACCTTATAAACTTCTGCTTTTCCTCAAGGTGCATAAATCATTGTAAAATCACTTTATCTTATCTTATTCTCCAGAAACATGGAAAGCCAGTCTTCACACTTTTCAACAGGAATCTTTCCATTACAGGGCTATACACTTTGTTTTAATACAAGCACCACACCCATCAACATTTCTGTCAACTGATGCAAAAAACAAATGAATACTCCAAAGAGAACCAATTCCTCAAATTCTATACCTGAAGTACATTGGCAACTTATCAGTGTGACAAGTCTGTACCTTAGCCCTTCATAAGGGCTTCTGGCACGTCTCAGTAAATCTAAAAGGAAGTAAAACAACTTTTCTAAAACACCTGAACCAATTTTCACGGAAGCTCTTTGTTTATGCAGAAATCCAAGTGATTTTTTAAAACAGGCAATAGGATGAATGCTACCGATATAGCATGCACGGTTTGGTGTAACCTGCATCAACTTGCAGCATAAACTGCCACTAATACCTTTGGCATCTGGCTTTAGTGACTCTCACTTCAAACAGTTGAAATCTTTGTCTCCACTAAACATTCCAGTCTCCAAAGACATTGCTATCAGCATTTGGATCACAAGAACTCATTTTCCTGAAAAGGGGATAGAGGATCTTTATCAAGAAAGCAAATTGCATAGCCAGAGAAGAGACTGGCTCAGTCACAACATAAACAGTTTAAGGACAAGAAACCTACAGTACATTGGTACCAAAACCCTTCAGCATACCGAGTATCTAGAAGAGCTCTCTCAGTGCTAACTATTCCAAAACATGAAGTTAACAGGACTGATTGTTTTCAGTTTTCTTTCCTAGTCATACATGGAACTAAAGACAGTTTTCATGCAATGTAAGTATCCCCTAATCTATCCAAAGAAATCTTTTATAATGAGGGCAACAGTACTAGAATAGAGAAGAAACAGCGTTACAGACCCCTAAAAACTTTCTGACCTCCAAAGAGGAGATGTGGACAACATTCCCTAGATCATTCTCTTTGCAACCTTTTATTTGGT
The DNA here is from genome assembly GCA_013398295.1 of Chionis minor. Lineage (NCBI taxonomy): Eukaryota > Metazoa > Chordata > Aves > Charadriiformes > Chionidae > Chionis > Chionis minor. The sequence goes on from VZSF01006446.1 coordinate 252,157, forward strand.
GCTCAAGGGAAATGGGGCAGACACATGATACCTAACCAAATGCCATGAAGAAAGTGTTATCGCTTCAGAGAGAGAAGGCAAACTTTGTGAATGAGAAGTAGAGACATTCAGACAGACCTTTTGAACAAGAAGTTTTACAGTCAATATTACCGCTACACATACTTTCAGATTAGGATATTTATAGGGACAATTCAACACAAAAATATATTTGATATAATTTTGACAGACTATCATAATCTTTTGCCCTAGACAAATTGCCCAGAGTATCAAGACATGGCTCAATTCAAGTGATTTTGAGTGAAAAATCTCTTTTGAATGAGGCATATGAAAGACTTGACCTCAGTTTTCCATTTCACAAGGCATGTTATCTTTCAGATCATCAAATACCCATTGAAAACTGTAAATAAGCAAACAACTCATTTTTCATTATTGACTGTTCTTTGGCCAGAAGAAACCAAATCTACCTGCAACTTGATTTGACTTCCTTTAAAAGAAAAATCGGGAACTGGAAAAAAAATATAATAAAATTTTATGACAACTTTCTAAGTTTCACTTTGCCCAGTATTTGCCTGGTAAATAAATTTGTAATAGGAGTTAAATCCATTTCCACTATTTTAGTACAATAAATGCTTAGACTTGCCAAGTTGCTGTCGCATTTCTATTTATAGCATTCACAGTGATAGCAGCCACTTACTTTTTACATTTATTGTAAAAAGTAGATGGACAGAAGTAACATTAAGTCATAATAATTTTGACAGGATCTAGCCATTAAACCTATTGCTGAAGCCAGCAGTGTCTTACTGATTTCATTAGATCCATATTAAAGAAGCTGACATGTTGTCAACATGGTGGACATATGGAAATGTCATGCTTTATTCATTTACTGGCATAACCATCCCAAACCAAAGTATCTTTACCCACACTTTTTGTTTAGTCATTCTATTACAACTATTAAGTTCAGCCGAGTGACCTGCTGCCATAAAGCATAGGGCTTAACGAATGGTAATTTTTTCTCCCCATATGCATGAAAAAGTACACACCTTCAGTATATCTCGTGAGCAGAGTGTGGTTGGTTGTAGAAAATAATAGGAAGCCTAAACAAAACAAAGTATGGATACTGAAAATTGTACTGTGATACTGAAAATACCCTTCTAGTGGGAAGAGGATTATTGGAAGCAATACTAAGGATCAACAAAAGAAGCAATTCTAAGGATCGACAAAAATGGATTGAAAGGAGATTGGGCAGGTTAGCATAATGGAACAATTATTTCCCATCACTAATTCTTACATGGAATTATTTATTCTACAGCACAAAGAATAGCCAACAAATTTGAATGTAGTCTGCTTGAGGACTGATACAGAACAGTGCTTACTACAATCCATACAGGCAAGATTTTAAACACAGAAAAATAGCATACAGTGTTAAATGTAGCAACCTTTTAAAACAGCCGAAAGGAACTATTTTGCCCTCCCATTTTGTCTTGCATCATCTCAGATTTAAAGAATTCAGAGAAAATGATAAGGAAAGCAAACCAGAATTTGTCAGAATAATTGCCACAGCTCTTGCTTTCTCATGGATAAAGCCTGTGTGGCTCAAGTCACTGTAGACTATTTCAGAGCTGTAAATCTGTGGCATCTTGTTGAAGATTTACTGACTTCTCAGCTGTCTGTTCCATTAGCTGTGACATAATTTATCCTGGGAAGATTTTCACCTCACAAGGATTTTCTTTCTGAAGATGTTCTCATAAATCTGCTTAGTAGCTGAAATGACTGTGGTTAGTGGTTACACTGATGAACAAGAGGAAAACAGGATAGGATTAAGGCTTATTGGCCAGTTTGAAGGTTGTCTTCTCTGCTTTCATACAGAAATTGGAAAATTTTTTTGGTCAAAAAGTCAACAAAAATTAAGTAAGAAACTGTCCAGGTATGGACTACCCAAAACAAACAAGAGATTACTCTCAAACTCTAAATTTTAGTCACATACTTTATGCCATTCTCCTCTCTGATACTATACAAGACATTGCAAATCCTAATAATTGGGGCAAGACGTAATTTTTTTCTTTTATGTTACAGGCAGAAAAAACCTACAGTGATGGATCACGAAGTATGCACCCTGTCTCACAGAGGAGCAAGTGAGTACAAAGTGATGAGTTGCTGCCTCATGCCTGATATTGCACTGCAGCAGCATTTATAAATTAAAGTGTTAGAACTATTTTCTTGGTTAAAGATGTGTATTTTCCACAGCAAGGTGGGAAGCAGGCATATTCCAATCATCAGTAGAAAAGCTGTCGTAACCAGGTAACCCTACATATCAAGTATGCAAAGGGCTGCATTTTTTTAGCATCATAGCAAGCCATGTTTGATATGCTGCACCTCTGTCAACTCGATTAAAGCATCTTTTTACTACTGGAAGTCTACTGGATCTGCAGACAGCAATTCTTAGAATCAGGTTTCTGGTGAGAATTACATAATCAAGGATGGTGGGGCCATATGACATTTTTATTCAAAACAGCCCAAACATTGCTTAAGGAATAGTCCCACCTGACTACTCACAATAAGTTGCAAGATATTCACAGATGCTTACTCAACAATTTCAAGTTAATAAATGAATTCAAGGGAAAAAAATACAGTGGTATTCTTGAACAAGTCAAACAATGGGGGGGAAGGTATTAATTAATGATTATTTATCCAGTTTTTCTACAATGACTTCAACAAATTTTAATTTCTGATATCTAGAGAAAATACAGTCAATTTATTGCGCATTCCTTGGGCCAGTTTCCCAGCTTATGTTAAGCAGCTTATTGTCCGAGTTCAGCAGAGCTATTATGATTTTACACCAACTGTTTGATCCTTCTTTTTTATTATTCAAAGATTTGTTTCATACTTTACATGGTGATTTTTTTATTTAATGTTTGCTGTTACAGAACAACCTACAGTAAGTACAAAGCCTGAACTTTTTAACTCACCTTTAGACTTTTAACTTATTTGCAAGTCAAACTTAAGTCTCCAAGAAAAAAAAAGCATTTGTCCCTGGGCCTTTCATTTTTAATGGCAGCAAGGGAACTATGAAGGACAAAGTAAAATGAAAAAGAAGTAAGATTGCTACTATTGACTGAATGGAAACTGGCATCTTCATTTATTTCAGTAGCAGCAACCCAACATCTTTTCAGTTTCACTCCTTTCAGTGAAATGTGCTGGAAAGTTGCTGGAAACAGGGACAGTTGAACCATTCTTTAAAGTAGCATCATTTCAAATGGTATTTTGCCTTCTCACGTTTCAAATACAATGCAATTTCTGAAGCAATGGCTCGCTTTTCAGCCAACTTATGAAGCATGTTCACTAAGGAAGACCACAGAGTATACGAACAGAAAGGAAGATTACCACTAACCACTCAAAATCCAACTTTAAGTTGGGTTTATTCATTGTAAATTTTCAAATATTCTCTCTACTAGAAACGGTACTTTTCTGCAAGTTTACTTGCAAAAAAATTGTATTCCTTCTTCGAAGTGCTTCCTACTGTTACATTAGTTTCACAATACTTCTAATTCATCTCAGTTCACGTAGCCGCTCACCCTATACATCACTAGTAAGAATCAGAAAAAAAATTTCTTACACCCACTGGAAGATGCTTCAGTTCTAACATAAGAGAGCAATTGAAATAGTCTTTTTCTAACCCTGTTTATATAAACTATATCCATGTAGCAAACTACCTAGAACTGTGTGATATGGTTACTTTGACCAAGTAATTTTACTTGAATAAACCCCAGCTTAGACTGAATAATTGCATTCATCCCATGAAAGCGCAATATATCCAATTACTGCATAAAGAAAGAAAAAGTAAAATCTATTAAGTTGCATTTATTTTGCTACAAAATGGTGTTTATGTTCTCATCAAAATCCAAATAGCACCCATGCTTGGCTGTAACCATCGTCCCTCATAGAAACTAGTAACCTTCCATTTAACTATGCATTTTATACAGGTATTTCTGTGTATGTGTTTCTATAAAAGCCAAAATTAAGAACCAGTTGACAAGAAGTCTAGCCATTACAGAGCAGATCTTCCCAGCAAGACTGATTACTTTACATAAACTGATTTTTTTAAAAAATTAAATCCATTTTTTATAATTGCACTGAAAATTCTCTATACAAATCCAAGCAATACCTTTTGTGATCACAGTTATTCTACAGGAGCTTTATAATCTTATTTCTTTAACAAAAAAAGAACATTTAAGACAGATTGTACAACTTTACTGTGGAAAGTACTGAGTTGCCAGTGCAGAATAATACCCAGAGTAATTCACTAAATAAGTTTAGTAAATCCCACCTACACTAGTGAGATAGCAAAAATATCCGCAAAAATTCAAAAACGTGAGCTTTCTCCAAAGTTTTCAGATATAGCTGGTAGCTTTATTATAGCTCCATGTAGGCTCTAAGTAAGCCTTGCTCAAGTAAGTCTCTGATACTACTAAATTTTTTTTTTTTCTTCATCGCAGACACAGGAATTTCTCACCATCATCTCTTTCTCAGTATGAGATTTTTCTCTTTCCTGGAAAGCCTGAACAACCGTCTTCTCCCTTTTTTCTAGTCCCATTTTCTTTTTAAATGATAGTAAAGGATGCATTTGGATTGCAGAAGGATTTAAATGACCTGTCTGGTATCACTATCCTGTGAGATATTGACTATAGTTAGAGAAGTGGTATTCTTAGAGGAAACCTCAGTGGTCTAATCCATTATGGCAAGTCTATACTCCCTCCTAATAGAAACTTGCATTCACACTTACACCACCAGTGAATTCATCCAATACAGAGGACCAGAATGTATTACATTAATTCTGAATAAAAGGCAGTTCATCTGTTACATAGCTCACTTTAGAAAACAACAATACACTAAGCAACATATGAACCGCAAGGCATGCAGTGTCCCCTATGGTTCTTTTTATGGGCAACAGCAAGACATGAGCCTAGGTACAATTGGTATATTTCAGAGAAAAAGCACTTGTTTTGCAGAAATAGTGACACAGTCTCTGGAAATGCAGTGTGATCTCTGACAGGTATTATACGGAAGTATTCAGATACAGGAGGCATAAAAATCTAGAGGCAGCATAACTTCACATTTCAACTGGTTGGTAGCAGAATTTTAATAGAACCCACACAACCACTGCTTCACTTATCTTTTAAAAGAACTACTGGGACAAGGTACTGGCCTTGGGTCACATGGACACATGTTGTAGTCCTTGGGTCCTTTAACAATAAGTAGTAAAATGGTAATACTGGAAACTAGAGGTAAAATGCAATCATTGACACATGATGAAGAGCAAAAAAAGTAATCTTCAGAAAATTGGATACAATATAAGCTTCTCATGTGGAGACAGCAAATAAAAGCAATCCAGATTGGGTATGCTCACATTGGGAAAGAAAGTTTACTAGCGGAGAAGATCATTACAAACATCATGGGTGACTAGTCTCCCACCTCTCCAAAGTTTCCCTGCTCTTGTTTTAAAGCTTGTGTAGAAATTAAAGTTCTTAAGAAACTTTAGATTATATTGTCATCCTCAAATGACATGCCTTATATGAAAATGCTATAGTAACACTGTGATAATCCCCACAGAGTGCCCGAGAGGCACATCTGCTTTGTTAGTATCTGGTTTTGGTTTTTTCCTCAGTAACTTTGCCAGCAGGATGCCTAGCACAAATGTAGTTATCCCAATCACACAGTGGATATGCTCTAAGAAAGTTCTGACAGTACAGGCACAACAGCAAAACTTTTGTAATGCAGGCTCGGCCTAGATTTCCCAGCTGGCAAGTGCGACCTACCATCTTGTATCCAACAAGGAATAGTTTTAGAAACAAGAGAAAAATGGAAACAGAAAAAATTATTTCTTCTCCCCTGCCCTAGTTACCCCTAAATCATGTTCTGGAGTGCTTAAAATGAAATCCAAGAGCTTCTAATTTGACCTGCAGAGCTGACACAGAAACACCTTCACTCTCTCCTTATTACAGTTCTCTGCTTTTAAATGAATACACTAACAAACCTGATATAAGAGTCTCCCATTTCCCTTTAGGGAGATTAGGTTCTGCTTTAATTAATTTTAATTAGCACTTCATGCCCTCAATATATGCATACATACACAAAATATTAGCAATGAGAAAGAAACCAGTAGCAAGAGGTCTTGACTCTCTTCCCCCTCAAAGCCAGCTAAAGTCATCGAAACATTTATCAGTCTAGAGTTCGTTACATAAGCAACTAAACAAAACAAATCTGAGTTTGGGGTGATTTTGATCAGACAGCTTTTAGGAAAAGAAAAACAACCCCAAAAAACATACAAAACACCAAAACCATGAGTTTTTACAATGTCGTATTTTCCTCCGTATGTCATTCTTCTCATTCTCCTCCAAATGCAGGCACGCAACCACTAATGGTCTTCCGAGTCACTCGTGGATATCAAGAGGACTATAGGACAACTTATAATATCATCAGTCCTAGTGGTTAATATTCTAAAGTGCCTCTTCATACCATAACGCATTTTTAAAGTTCATGATTGCATAGGTCATAAAATACAGAACCTACTCAACTCAAAGGTCAATAGATGCTTTTGTAGCCACATTTTTGCCAAATCACATAGTACATATCAATTTTGTTCAGCATGCCATGAATTGACAGCCACCCCTCTGAACTAGTCATTACAAGAAAACATGAAGATCAAAGAGATGAACCATGTTGCTGTAAAATGACCTTCAATTTACTATTACAGGCAGAGAGAGGTAACGAGTGTGCATGGGCAGTCATGTTTTTCAGAGGGAACAGAGGTTGTTTTATCCCGTCTCAAATTTACATTAAGCAATCCTACAGTCACTGAATGACCAAAAAAATTTAACATTTTCAGACAATGTATCATGAAAAATACTATTGTAATGATTGACCTCAACTAGGATTGAGGATTCTAAAGGATTCTAAAGAACATTTTACCCTCCCTTCACAAGGAATTTTACTGGCAGCATCAGTTTCACTCCTGAAAAAATAAGCCATTTGCTGCATGTTTCTGTCTTTGCTTTATGAGATATTATTATACGACTGCAGGTGCTCAGGAGGAATGGCTTGATTTCCCTTAAATTACCACCATTAAAAGGTTACTAGTGACACACAACAGATTGCTACACATAAAACAGATTTTGTATCAGATTATTAGCTCACTGTTAGGACCATATGAGGCCACTTATCTAGGTAGCTTGTCACTTTGCTTGCATTTTCTGTTTGAAGTAACACAAAGAGGTAGCACTGTGAGTGACATCTAGGACGGTGCCTGTAGTAATTTTCCAGTGCCTGTCAGTCCAAAGACAAAGCTTCATGAAAGTGTTTTCTTTTAGAGAGCACCAGAGGAAATTTAGTGGGATTAGGAGAGAGACAGCAAACCTGTGGCAAGGTTATTGCCATTGTATTTCTTGCGTACATTACATAAACAAGGCTGACATCTTCTGGCAAGCTGCAGTTTGAGTTCTTTGATGGTGCTGATTAGGTTTTGGGCTAAAACAAAGCTGCTCCTGAGAAACAGTGTGCCAGTATTTCAGTAGATGCACTGATTACTACAGATGCCTACCAATGGCTCGAAAGCAACAGCTGCACGAATAAGATGACCAATGAATTTACAGCAGTTATAAATTAAAGCAATCAAAAATATTAGGTGATGTCATTCTCATTCTGAACATCTGGATGTCCCCTTCTAATAGTCACTTAGGTTTAAAAGACCTCTGTAATATCAGGTCTACTAATTTATTTCATAGACTAGGACTGGCAAGAGAGCCACGCAAAGAATGGCTTTATTCCTACACAAAGTCTTACAAAATATTGAAATTTTGCCTGATAAATTCATATTGCTGGATTGGGATCTCTGAGAAATGTATTCATTCACTTATTAAACTATGAAAGGAAGATCCGTATAGAAGGATGAGTAGACAATTTCTGTACTTGGCAGCCACAGAATCACGAAAGAGTTCAGAAGTTCTGGAGATTGTCTAATGCAAACCTCTGCTCGGACTGGAACACCAAAAAACAGACAATACTTACATGCTTAAGTGCAGTCTACTTCCCTATAAATCAATGTAATATTCTAATCCTGCCAAGACTAGTGATTATTTCCTACTTGGTATGTGTAAATTTCACTTTTTCAAATACTTAATTATATGTTTGTGTGCAGTTTAGACCTTGGATGTTTCAACTGGTAAATCTTCTACCTGAAGTTACATGTGTATTAACAAAAATATTTTAAATCTCTTTACAGAATATTATTGTCAGTATTTAATTGAAGTAGTTCATTAAATACTGTTTTTTCCTGAAAACATCTTTTCACCAGCAAAATGTAATAAAGGTCCTCCAGAATGAAGTATTTAAGAAGCTGGAGTATATATATTTACAGACTGCAATTAAACTACAATTTTAGTCCTAGTTTCACTGAAGTATTCTTATTGGTATCTAGAATTTGCTCTTGAAAATAGGTAACATCAGCTACATGAGAGAAAAGCTTAGGGTAATATGACATCCCTGCATGTTGTTTTTCCAAAGTTGGAGAGAGCAGCATTTTCTTTAGAGCAATGTTTCCAATAGTAAAGGAACAGGTGTGTTATGTTTATCTAATCATTCCAGTTGTTACAGCAGTTAAATTTTAATTACATTAGTTAACAACAACCTAAAGGCATATATATTAATCAAATTCAAAGGTCTGGAAGATTCACAACTTTTGAACTTTCTTTTACTTCTGTTCGTAATGACAGAATGCCGGTCTTGAGGAAACTATGGGACAGAAAAGCAAATCCTGGTTTACATGAGTAATTTGCTATTTGCATCTGGAAAACTTTTCTCAAAAAAAATATGGCAAGATCAGCAATGTAAACAAAACACTCGCAAAATGCAGGGCAAGTGACCTTGGTGAAATCTTTCTAAACTGTATTGCCACTTTAGACTCTTGTCTTTTCCAAGTTCAACTGCCAACAGCATCAATGCAAAAGGATGTAACAGTTTCATTCTAGTTTCTGACACACAGAGAGCAACGAAATGATTTGAGAAAAAACGGAGTTTACAATGACAAAAGGTCTGAGAATAAAATGTGACAGAGTAGTAATCTTACATAAAGGCTGTTCACCTTAAATAGTTGTATTTGAAAAGCCAATCTGAATTCGAGACCTCTGTGTGCAATAGCAGCTCTTCTACAGAGGTACACACATAAAATGTTTGCTGCCACTATTATTTAAAACATGGTGGAATAGTGGAAAAATACACAGGACAGTCATATCTAGTATCTGGTTTTACGCAGCTTTGTCATTGCAATGCATATAATTTCTTCTCAATAGCAACCTGGCCTAAAGGCCAGATAAAACAGGGAAAAGAGACTTCCCACTGGATCAAGGCACAAGCCACCTATGTAAGTAACGCAGCACTATTCCCTCAATATTTGCTTTTATGACAGGATAATTCCATTCTCTTTTTTACAACGCCATCAAGATAGGCAGGAAAGTATCTCAGAAAATTGAGAAGAAAATTTAAAGCTTTTCCCTTCTGTGCTAGAAAAAAAATCACCTGACAGGGGCATCATCATGGCTTTTATGGTAGTCAAACAGTATGAAAAACTATCCCAAAAAAGCAGCATGAAAAACTATTCCAAATCGTTAGGTTACTGTGTAACTGAATATGGCAGCATAGTCTCTCAAGGCTGCCTTGGTAGAGTGAGAAAGAAATCTTTCTGAAAACTACGCTCTCTAAACTACAGCCTTCATCAACAGTAGCCCTCAACCCACTATCTTTCTCCATGGTAAAACTCAATTTAAATTTAAGCACTAAAGTCTTATGTGCTTTCAAAATACTGTTGTCCCACTTTGAAGCTAGAAATGTGGCAGAAGAACATCTTTTAACACCTGCGAGGCTTATCATTTAGTCAAATAAAGGAGGAATAGATTTCCATCAACACTTATAAGTAACATGAAACTTTGAAACATTAATAAAACATTGTACTAAAGCATGTACTAGAACATTAATAGTAGTAATGGAAGTATGCAAAGCATCCCAAAGAATTAGAAATCTGTACAAAATAAAAATTATAAACATCAGCTTCTCCTTTAGATACAAAATTCAAACGGCAAACAAAATCCAGTTAGCAACAGACACACAAGAACGAGACAAACAAGGACGTTAAACACTTCATAAAAGCAAAGTTGTGTCTTTTAGCAATATTAGCAGTGTGGTAAGAGCCAGCTAAAAGGTAAAACACACTTTACCTTGATTCTTTACCAATAGTCTTGCCAGTAGCATACCAAAACCAGCTATATCAGGGTAAGGTTATAACAGAAGCTGCACATCAGGCACAAGCAGAATCTTTGGAAAACAGAAGAAGTGTCTCCAAAACCCAGAAAAGAAACTTATTCTAAAACCAATCTTCTAGTTTGGTTCCTGCTAGTGCAGATTAATCACTTGTTCCCATCTAGAAGCGCTTGGAAACTGATGGGGTTTCCATCAATATCATGGTATTCCTCATGTCACTCACTGCTGTTTCAAAATTGAGTTGTCACTATCCCAAAGAGCTTACATTATTTTGAATATCCTATGGAAAATCTACAACCAGGAACATGAGGGAGTATTTCCTTATGGTCAGTCTAAAACACTTCTTTCCTTAATTCCTGAGTTTTGCTTTGATTTAACATGTCTTCGCATTCTAATTATCACTGCCCATGCTTTAGAAATCTCTAGCCACAAGACAACTAGAGAATTAACTTTTGATCCATTAAAAAAAAAAAGGACAAAAACCAAACCCCAACCAACTCTATATAGGTATCGTTCATTGTTTCTGTTGGGGGGGGTCACTCCACTTTAGTTACTAAGGAACCCTAAAAGCATTTATTATTGCATACCAACGAACTTCTAACTTCTGTCTTGAAGAGTTCATATAGCAGAGGTCTCAGTGGATACAGTCAGTCTTTTTAGGTACTTAGAAAATGGGAAGCAATTATTAATTGGGCAAAAGCCATCTCTTCCAGGACTCTAAATGGGACTACAGGAATCTGGCTACACAGAATAAAATTTAATCTTTTTAAAGCAGCACTTTTTGCAAGCAGCATAAGCATTTAATAGCAGGATTTCCAAAAAATAGAATAATTCAGAACTGCATGGAAAAGATTTTTCAGATTAGTAATTGGATGCAGAGTGCTAGATCATGAATGATTCAAACATAATCCAGCTCAGTACTGACCTTTAGGTGTTACTATTAGAAAGCCTAAGAAAATAAGCTGATGATCTCATTCCAGGCTTTAGGAAGAAGGTATCAATTTCACAAAACCACAGACATGTCGAGAATTAATTGTCACTCTTGTTGTCAATCACCACAAGGAGTTCATGGATTATGCGATGCATCAGTCTACTCAAAGACGTTGTCTAGACTCTTTAAAAAGGTACATTCTTTACCTTAAAACAATTACAACATACAAACCATCCTCAGATTCAGAGACAGCAAGGCCAGATACTTCAGTACTTCTCAAGGTTAAGCAGAGGCAGAGTCTTTTCACCACGTGAACATACTAATTTGACTCTACAAGTTGCATTGTGAGGTTGCGTGTTTTGGGTGGTTTTTTGTGGGTTTGTGTTTGTTTTTCAAGAGGCCAAGGGAAATGAAAGGAAGTCACCTGACAAACGTATACCACCAGTCCTGTTTCCAGCCATAGGAAAATTCATAGAGAAAAAAAAAACCACAAACAAACAGAAAGAACAACTCCAGTATTCAAGTACCTTCTGTACCCCAGAACTTTTATCAGTAGGACAATAAGCCGTTATTTTGTAATATAGTGAATTTCCACCTGCCTCACTCCTACTCTCATTCAAAACATATCAGAAACTATAGCATCATCTTCTGCTTAAGAGTTGCAGAGGATAGACCTGCCCATGAGGATTTTTATTTATTGGGGTTTTGTTTTTTAGTTCTCAAACATTTAACGTTTTCTGATTTCTTGCTGGACCTAGGATGGAGATGGAATGTTCTCGATGAAAAGAGAAAGCAGGGCTCTAATCTTAAAAATATAAATCAATAATTAGAAGTGATCATGGGCTGCTCAGATTTAATATACCTGCAGAAAATAACGCTTCTTACATTATAGACTGGTGCAACAGAAATACACACAGGACTTCATCCAGAGCACACAGAAATGGAGAACAGCACTGAAAGGCCACCTTATGGAAGAATTTAACTTTGTTGCTCGGGTGACAGTCTTCAGTTGAAAAGACTGGAGAGAGGCAGGAAGGGCGCCTGAAGACTCCATATAGCTATGATGAAAGTCCATTGAGTAGCATTTGGATACTACCACTGACTCCTGTAAACAGTGAATCTCACTCCCAGTGTAAACAACAATTGTTAAGGTGCCTAATAACAACTCTTTACGCATTACTTCAGTGACTGAACACTATTCTTCCTAAATATTTATTAGCTTTCAAGTTCATAAACACTACTCTCCTCAGTTTACCATACTGCTGATGAGCTCAGTTTAGTGAAACAGCCTTCTTTCCCCGTCATCGAGAAATAAACTGTCGTTTCAAAACAGATGCTGCAAGAAAACTTGTTCTAAAACTCCCTATTAAGCACTAGATCTATCAGTAAGCGAGACCTCATTCTCCAGATAAAATGCACTGACCAGTGTGCCTTTAATAATTACCATTCCTAAACAAAATCCCATACACCTTTAATCTAATTTTATACACATTACCAAAATATTAAATATCTACTGCAAATATCATTTGAATGTTTATTAAATGTAAAATTATCCTTTTTATAATCAGGACAAACTTATCCCCCATTTAAGGGGGTATCTCAGAAATTGACTCACAAATGCAAGGTTTACAAAGCTCAATTTACAAAAACCTTAAGCTTTATAAAGATTCTGGGCTATATTTTGTTTTGAGACAGCAATCACCAACTACAACGCCAATTCTAAGTTAACTCTACATAATTAAGCATAGTCTATCTTTCATTCAGAAATAGAATTTATATTGTGAATAAAGTGAAAACAACACAAAATAATATTTCTGCAGTCAGACACAGGGGTCTTGTTCTTGACCTTTGTGCCTCAATCAAAAACAGCTGAACACTCACTAATGCTCTGCTGTTTCAGTTCTGACTCTAGGAGCTATGACAACTGCCTATACTCATTTATCCTTAAACTGGATACTCTGCCAAAGAAAGAAATCTGACTGATTACAAGTTTAGGTTAACTCATTAGTACCGTCTGTGTAAATAGCTTGCATGTCTGCTTTTAATGACCAGAAGAAAATATCACTCTACTTCAAAGATACATCACATAATTATCTGCATTTCTGGATTCTATCTATAAACTAATTATTTGTTTGGTGCTCTAAGCAATTAGTTTTGGTACCAGAGATGCTATTCAACATGGGAAAAATTAGTTTCTTTGTACTAACTTTTTTGCTCGTTTGACAGGAGACTTCCTTTCATGTTGTTTTTTTGTAGAAGTACACGGAGATGTCTGTCTTGTTGCTGCTGTGTACTTAATAGCAATTTTGAAACATTCCCATATAAAGAGGCAGGATACAATGAATGGTGATTTGAAAGGTTAGAGAACAGATGTTCTAACTATTCACTTCTGATGCTACTCCATTTTTGGTTTTCACTTTGAGCTGTAACTTCCTTTGAAACAAGGCCCAATTCCAATAAAGGGAAGGGGAATGGCTGTTCCCACTTTAAAATTTCCTTAGTATTGATAATGTGCTCATTACTACTAAAATAAAACACACCAATTTCAATATTTTCCCCTTTCCCATCACTCATGATATCCAGTAGTCCCCTAAACAACCCTCCCCCATCCATTCAGAAGGCTCTTCAATTCACTACCTCTTGGAGACCACAGAGACGTTTTCCATTGCTCCTAATTCCAGGACACCTTTGTCTTTTCCAGGCACACCCAACATTTAATGCTTTGTGCAGCACTTCTGTTCACTTTAAAGTTACAGGTTCCGTATTTGTATTTAAAGTTCATTTCAATTTACCTAGTATGGAGAGTTTTCCCAATTGTGACACATCCTTGCATGCATGTTTGCAACCTCTGTTAAGAGCAGTAGAATTCAGTAAGTTTAAAAAAAGAAGAAACAAAACCACAAAACATTGTGTCGCATATCTCAACCAGAAAGTTTCAAATTTTGGTTATTTTCTTTCACTAAAATATTAGAAGGTAGGACTGCGACTCTCTTGAACTGTAAAATAACAAACAAATCTCAAATTCCTCCACACCTACAGACTGTGCCAACACAAATCATAGTTCAGATCCTCACTCATTTCAGTACATACAGGATCAACACAAATCAAACCCTTTTTAAAAGTATTTGCTTACTATGCAAGTTTGTGTAAGTGGGAGTCAGAACTTCTGTGTTCCTAGTAAAATACTAAATTTCTTTTAAAAAATGAACAGCCAGTGAAAAATACAGTTAAGAAAAGAAAAAAGTTAAGACTGACTTTTAAACACCTTTTCAACCTTCAGTTAATAAGGATTTACAAGCACTCATATTGTTACACATGTATAATTTAGCAAGGATGGCAGATATTTACTAGCTTTTGGGAAAAACCATCACCAAAAGAGAAAAACCACACACACCAAAAAACTAAAATAAAAACACTCCAGCAAATTTCTAACTGATTTTGGTAGGCCCTGTTCAGACTACTGTTGAAATTAGCCAAGTCTGAAGAGGCCATACTTGCACCGGAGTCACTGCAGTTCAAGTGAATTCGTGGAGCAGTGAACTCAAGTCTAGTGTGCCAGCATTAAACTTCAGCTTCTTTGGAGTGGAAACACACTGCAGTCTGTCATTCTTGTTAGTACTGTCCTGAAGGAGGCAAGAGGCTGGAATAAACAAACTCCTCAGACACCCAAATTAAATTCTGTTAAAATATGAGTTAAAATCCTTTGCTAGGAGGCACATGAAAAAGTATGACTCAGCCCAAGAGACTTCTCAAGCATATCATGTTCCTTTCCACAGTTTCTTTGCTATAGCTGTAGTCTTTGAAGTCTATATTCGTGTATAATTTATACCCACATCAACTCGTTTGACCTCTTGCTTGGACCACGTAGCTCCTTGCCAAAAATCGATTCAAAACACTCTATAGTTGCTCTCTAAAGCACATGCTTGTAAAGCAGCGAAGCACATTTAAGGTATGTGCACTACCTGCCCCAGCTTAGTTTTTGTCTCATTGACTTAACTTGTAGAACAATCATTAATGTAATAATAGCTGCAAGACTGATAGACATACAACTAGCTCATGCCATTTTGTCGAGCTGTAAATTGTAAAGTGCTCGTTGTATTTCAGTTTTAACTTCTCTACACTTTACCATATATAACACAGCTGTTTTGTCCTGTTCATCTTTGCCCTTCTTCCAAAGCATAACCTGTACATTATTCCTGACCCTGTACCTGCTTAAAGCAAATTGCTTGCAGAGTTACCTTCATTTATCCTGTCTTAGCTCCAAATAAAACAAAATTCATAGGATTTCATCTTTCTAATAGCAGTAGGTTTATAAAATTTTCAGTGCATAAGAGCCAACAACTCAGAACTGCATCTTCCACCTTGTCCATCTTCCCCTCTGGCTCTTAGCAAGAGCCCCCCCTGCTGCTACAACCTGCTCCTACACACACCACTCTTCCCTCCCCCCCAAGAAAAAGTATGTCACTACACAGACGCGTCTACTACTCTGTATCCACAAAAGTCTTCCCTAAAAGGTTATCAGACATGTTTCAAGCACTACAGTACAAGATTCTATTTAAATATGAATAACTCAATACATTACTAATTGTTTCAGCTGTGACTGAATTTCAATCACAATTGAATCTGACAGTTTTCAGTCCTTAATTTTCCCATTAATATTTCCAGAGAGAAATTTAATTTATGCTGGAATCTACTACCTCTTTCCCAAAGGCAAACAGAAACAGAAAAAAGGTTTCAACCGACTCAGAACAGCTGTAAAGAAAAATACTGTAAATGGTTTAAGCAACTACAGATTGTCTTCAGGATTTCTATACAAGTGTTCCTGCTTGGATCATTCAGGGCAGTATGTTAATTATACACGTACATACATAATGTAGGTTATATATACATAATGCCTACCATCTCTCTGTATAGTCACTAGGTTTCTTATGTTTTGTGGCTGTTTTCTTAACTGCAGCACAAGGAAGAGTTGGCACGCTTAACTTATAAGCTGCAAGCAAACTCTGAGGATATTATTTACCACTGGCAATATTGGCTGTTCAGTTTGCCCTTCTCATATCTGCTTCCTTCTTCAACACCTTTCCCCACACAGGAAAAAAAGTTACATAAGTACTCTTCAGAGAAGAGAGACCAAATCACAAACACTTCATGGAAGGAAATCTGAACAACTTAAACTGTTCTTTGCAAGTTTTGTAAATGCTAGTTTATGCAATGTAGTATATTCATCACTCCACCGTTTTAGTTGCCCACAGGAAAACACTGCATTTATCCCTCCACAGTTGAAGCCCATCTCCTTTAAAGGTGGAGGGGTTCTGCTATCTCTGCCAACATCTTTAGGAAGGACAGGCTCTGAAGCATTATTTTTAAGAAAATAGACAGTTATGTGTATGGCACACATTGTTTTGCCTTTACATTTCATAGTCATGATTCCCATTCTTCTCATGATAAATAAATAATACACACTTTGAATTTAAGAAGGATATATAACTAAAGAGTGCCAGCTTCTGCCCCACAAAGCCAACAGAAGTTCTATCTCGCAAAAGAAAATAAGAAGCCAAGGAGACATCAGTGTTTCCTTCTCTCCTGGGAACAGATCCCTTTGCCCAGATTTGGCACACACGGTTGCATTAAGAGGACAAGTTGGGGCCATTCTGTCAGCAGAGCAGAGACAAGAACTGCAACTCTGCAGCTTTCTCCCAAGGGCAATTCTCCTCCGGTTCACAAAAGGTCTGTCTGCCACCTTACTTTGCTAACACCTTCTGGGAACCTGTATTCAGGCATCTTTACCTTCTCCCAACAGTACAGCAGCATATTGTTGATCTCTAGTAAGAAATCCACAGACCTGATGTCTTCGCTACGAGTTCTGTAACATACACTGCCCTGATTAAATAAAAATAATAAAACCCCACCAACCACATGCAGAGTTTCAAGATAGTTATGTAAAGCTCTCCTACTCCTATCATTAAAGAAACGAAAAAAGTGAACTCAGCAATACTTAAAACCAAGAGATAAAGGTCTTGCAATAGCACACTGCATCTCACATTTTTTTGCTACTGACAGTCCTGGTATTTTCTAAAGGTTGGGGAACCTGGAAGTATTCCTTCAAAGCAGCAACATGTTGTTGGCCAACGGATCAATAGTTTTCTGCTCCAACACAAGACAGGACTAACGCTGATCGAGTTACCTTTAGAAGTTCCTGGAAACCAGCAGGTCACCACTGGCTCCTCTTACAGACACTTCAGAGTCTTGGCTCCCAGTTTCTGGCCCTCCTGACTATATTCAAGATACTCCCAGATGCAATCTCACACACCCTGTGATCCACACATATGAGCAAACAGACTAAGTAGCATTGCTCAAAACCTGCTTAATCTCAATAGGATTTCCCCAACAGAAACTTTCTTCTATCCTTCATTCCTGCAGTTCCAGCACGGGTTTTTCTTCAAGGCTTAGTACAGACTATTGAAAAAAAACAGGGAAAAAAGGAATTCAAGAAGTATTTCAACAATTAAGTGTTCTTCTGGAGTAGTGCCAAACCCCATAATTCACAGAATAGAGAACATTTTCATAATTTTAAATTTTAAAAACCCAGCCACTAATGAGAGAACCTGAAGACTGTTACAAAGCATTTACCAGCTTAATGAATAAAATGACCCAGGTTTCTCTCAAAGGAAGAAAAAAACAACTGTGGGTGGGAGATAATAGCCACAGTGCCCAGGGTCACATTTTATTTCCTGAAGAATGAGTAATGGGGATGTTTTGCTAGGTATTTATCAAACTAGAGCCTGTAGCGGCCTGCAAGGATAAAGGGTCATATTTATCAAATACCAACTGGTCAGTAACTCATTCTGACTTTTAAAAACTGAACTCAGGGACACAGGGCAAAAGGAGGATTTGAGACCTGTAGCTATGCTGTCTCTGATTTCTAACAAGTGTGAAACTTATTTTGATGGCTGTAAATAATACGTATTCTCTAGTGTATGCATTTCTATATGCTTAGGTTTGTTATGCTGGGTGATTTAATGTGGCTCTGCAAAAGAACATCTGTTTTGCAAAGACAGTGGGTGAGCAAGATCTAATCAGAGGCCATAAACAGTAGCAGAGGAGTAACTGAAAAAGCAGTGGCTAACAATAAAGGTTCCATTCATGCAGTCATGTATGCAGTCCCAGTCAAGTCAACAGAAGCTGAATAAACGATTTAAAAGTAGAATTCAGCAAAACTTTAAAAAAAGTATCTCTTACTTAACGTGTAAGTAACAAAGCCCATATGCACATTATTCAGAAAATTTTAGAAGAATGAAAATAATGTTGAAGGGGAAGCAAGAGTCTATAGGCTTGATTAAAAACTTTTTTTCCTATTCTTAAAACAAGGGAAAACATCTTGTTAAATAAAACAATTATTTTCTTTAAGACTCCAAAATTGCACAAAATATTAACCATTCTAAAACTGCACAATGAAAAACATGATAACAAAAAATAACTTGGGGCAGACAATCTGGTGATATATATACACTAACATAATCCAACTCATCTCTGTAGAGATTACCCTGTTTAAGAATTTGGTTCATATTTCACTATCCACACACATCTATTTGAAGCCCTAAGTTAAAACTTTAGTACAAATTCTTCTATTTGTCCATATTTTTTAATGAGGAACTAAGGCCTTAAAGCAGCTATTCATTTTAATGTACTGTCTGGAAAGTCATTTGGCTTCTATGCCTTTTTCTATGCAGATATATACATGCATACATATGCCTGTAAGCATGCATATATACAGTCACACTATGAATATTTAAATATGCATTTACAGCTATATATTTATATATACAACGAACCCCCCCAGCTATGTTAGATTTCTATCAATGTATTTTAACAGGGTCAAATGATGTTCAGACCATTCTGGATTTTACTGCTATTCAAGAGAAATGTGCTGTAAAAAGGCTGACATCTTTTTCACCAGAAACAAGATAATGTTTCCCAGATGTCATCATTCCTTGAACACATTTTGTTCATATCTGTGAACTATTTGTGAACATATCTTGTAATAACAGATATCCACGTTTAGAAGAAAAGATAAAGCAGATTAAGGCACACCCATAGGCTTCAAATTAACATGGCACACCTACATACCTGACAGCTTGCCAGTAAAATGGTGTAGTCATACCAAACATTCTTAAAAGGAGATTCCTAAATGAAACTACTAGAGAGGCTCAAGCAGTAGTTACATGCATGTTTCACAATTTGTTTGCTATAGGAAGCAACAAAAATACTATTGTTGATTCTTCAACACGAATAGGAAAAGATTAAGTACTCTACTTCTTTAGAGAAGTATTCTCACATGATACCAGGAGCCTCCTGAAAGCTGTTGGATACAATCAAGTTAAATACACTGTTTATAAACCTTACAGATCAGATAAGACAGAATTTTACATCAATCTCAGTTTTCCATCAATATATTCTCTTTGTTCTGACAGGTCATTATGGCTGGATGAATTTTAGTCTTGCAAAACAGAGATCACTTGATTGTGATCACACAATCAGTACAACCAAACGTTTTCTAAGCTTCCACTCAGACAAGAGTAAGTTTCCCCTCACAAAAAGAGTAGCTTGAGGGCATTTAGAAGATCTCTTGGACTTGGGGGACAGAGCCAGGGGAAACGGCTTGTTTGTTTTTAAGTTTGGTGGAGCTCCTCCTCTGGATCACCAGCCATTAAAAACTTACAGAAGTCTGAATTGTCATCTGAACAGCTCTCATCTTTCCTTTTTTTTTGGCTTCGAGAAAGACAGTAGTACTTCCTACTACTGAAGAAAAAATATACAGCCTGGTATCTCTGAAAATACAGATTCCTAAAAGTGAAAAAATAATACTTCAAAGAATAACATTTTTTTCTACCTTTAATAATGCCTAATAAGTTTTCACCTTTTTAAAGCTTACAAATAAAGCTTAGAAATTAAACAATTTAATGTTACAGCTAGACATGTTCAAGTATACTTCTGTTCTAACCTGAGCCAAGAAAATATTTACATTTACTGCAAAAAGTCTCATTTTTGAATGTGTGGAGCCACATTCTCAACAACCAGATGATGAAAATACCAACATTATTGAACACAGTTAACTGAAAGCAAGATGTCAAGTTACCTTTTTCTTCTCTGAGGACATGCGCTACAATGTCAGTATCTTTCCTGTTCTCACATTCAGAGTAGAAGAGACAGACTGGAATATTCTAGGTCTAATAAGGTCTACATAGATATATTGCCTTATTTTAGTCTTGTTCTTAATTCCCCAAATGCCTTAGTCTAAGCAAGAACTGGGCAGCCTCACATAATTCCTAAGGGTTGTTCCCAGTGGTTGAAGTGGGACCAACACGTAACATGCACTGTCAGGCTGCAAACAAAGCCACATGCAGGGGAGCATGTATATACCCTGATGAGACACTTCCACCACCAATGCTCTTTCTACACAAATAAAGGTGAAACTGCAGTACACCTTTCTTCCATGGTACACCTACACTCATTCAATGCAGAATATCGCCTGAATTACAGGCATGCTGCAACGATTAGCAGCGTGGCAGTTGCAGGCAAGCTTCACTGTGTTTCCACCTTTTTTATACTTTTTTTTTTTCCATTAAAGAGCAAGTATTATTTGCAGGGACAAAGATTCATCTAAATCGAACCTATTCTTTTTATTGCAGTAAAGAAGGAAATCCAAGAAAAATAGTTTGAAACTATACCAGTTTCAAGCTTTTATGAACTATCAGACATGCACTGACACCAAGAGATGAGATTACAATCTTTAAAATGGCACTTTCAGTAGCAAGAGTGCTCTCTTCATCTAATGGGCTTTAGAGAACATATTGCATTAAAATAAATTTTAAAATAAAGGAGGAATTCACAGAGGAATTACATATATCTGGTAATTTTACAAAGAGTAACCAGACATAATTTCTTTTTGCAAACCAAGTATTTTATGAGACTAAATTTAACACAACCCTACCACACACAGGAAGAGTCATGAAATGAGAAGTGCTAACATTTTCAAACAAATCGGATGACATTATAGAACATGATTCTTTTTGTTACTTGTGAAAAGAACATGCTCTTGGTGCAATTGATTTCACACATAAAAGGCAATGGTTTGAAAGACCAACGCTGCTATTTTGGGCCAGTTAGTAGAAACCAATTTCTAAGACCGATAGCAGCTCTGACAATTAATTACAAGCTAAAGATCAAGCATGTCAACTCCTTGTGAAATCCCTAGACATGAATCAAAATGACTCCCGAGTGCCTCAGAAGAGTTCAGAGAAACTATTCCCTCTTTTTTTGGCTCATCTTTCTGTGTCTCTGAGCTACAAAGATTATGGCCATGAATATTTTATGAAATAAGATAAAGGTAAACAGACCCAGGAGATTTACCTTCTCCTGAGTTTATATACAACTGACTTACCACTTTTAAGTAACTGTTCAGTTAGGTACTCACGTATTACAGCCAGGTGAGTAGTGGGGAAAGATACTCACAAACAAGACTGCAAGATATATTGCAATGTAAATTGCTATTATGTACATCAGTATGTGTAACCTTCATTTTCCACAACCGTGCTAGGCATTTAACCGAGGTGTCTTATGAATTTGTGTAGCAGCAGTACCAGTAGACAAACACACTAAGGACAGAAAATCAGCAATATTATGCCATTCCTGAGTTCAGGCTGAAACAGGTTTTGCTGTGAGCCAATAGCCACAAAGACATAACCCAGACATGATTGTCCCAAAGGAGGATGACTATATTAAATGTACAGTCTTCACTCTTCCAAGAGGCCAAGCTAATCAACACATCTGACCATCTGCTGCAGAATTTGCATAAGAAATACATTGAAATTGTTTGGTGTAATGGGCTCATTTTGCCAAAATATTAACTGTAATAGGTTGGCACAGTAACGACTTGAAGTCTTCCACAATACCATAAAGTACTGAGTCTTCCGGAAAAACAAAGTGGATTCTGATGCATCATTAAGGCTTCCTGGAAAGAGACTGTGTAAACAACATTAGGCAATTTTGAATTGGCCATCTCCAGGTTTCTTGAGACTGGAGGGAAGGCTTGAAATGTGTTTGGATTCTGATTAAATCCAGAAATCAATGCAGTAAAAGATATATTAGAAGAGCTTTTAAAGTAGACAAACTATGACAGTATTTACTTATTTTCTTCCCTCCCCGCCCCCCTGGAGTCAGGCACTCTTTAAATAAATATCTTAGGAAGCTTCTACTTAGTTCTACAAAAGCATATTGACTTTTTGACACTACTATAATTAAAATCAACAGGGAAAAGAGAGGACAAAACAGACAATCTAGGTTCTGAAAGGGTATGTTAACCAAGTCAAACCAAGCTTTTAAAAATAAATTGTACAAGAAATGAGCCACCCATTCCCAAAGCAAATGCAACTGGAGGGGCAATTTATTAATTTCTAGTTTTGCATTCTGTTTGCATTTCCCTCTCCCTTCCCTGTTTATTTTAAATGCAAGCCCTGCTTTCTTAGTTACTGCTTAGACACTGGCATTTCCATCCATCCAGCTGAACAAGTGACTCTAGCTTACAGGCATTTAGCCATGAGATAAATTCTCTTTTCTATGCTGTACCAAACTGCACACCTTCTGAAGAGACACAGTGTTCACAGCCACAAAGCAGGCCACAGCTATATGCTGCATTTTAAGATTCAGAGTAATCTTTTTTGATTCCTTGGTACTGGTGGGAGAACCTTCCCTACTTGTAGCAATAGCCATATTTCTACTCATTAGGAGGAATGGGAAAAGGCGTAAGATGACTCGCTTATCTTTGACATCTTTCAGAAGTTACATGGGAAGCAATGAGAGAAAAAGCTGGTGCACCAATGTCTTTAAGCAAACACATTGCTGCATCAGTGCCAAATTCCAGCCTGGCAACAGAAAGCTTCTTAAGTTACTGTGACACATTAAACTTATAGAGCATTAGTTAATCCTAAAACTAACTATATTACTCTGGGGTAGTGACTTCATAGGTTTCCTAACAATTTCCACCAAAGAGTTTAGATTATGCTTTCAGAGAATAGCCAAAGTACACTTTGCCTTAAAACGTAAAGGGAATAGGCGTAACTGCTGAGCGACGCAAGCCTCCAAAACACATGCTACCCAAGAGTAAAACCACATCCAAAGCATGCACACACAAAAAACCCCACACAAAACAAACTGGCACTCAAGCAGCCCTTCCTTGCTGCCATCCTCTGAAAGACGTGACATACACAGATAATTGCCCATTGACACGGGCCTGAAACGTCCACGATACACAAGTTAATATTTACATGGAAGAGAATGGTAGTTACAAGAGCTATTTCCAACAAAGAAAAGCAACCCTTCATGCCTTGCTGATTCAGGACCCTGCAGTCCCACGTGAAGTCTGCAGTGGTTATCTTATTTTCCTCTCCCCATCCTAAAGCTACTTATTATTTAATCACAGCTCTGATAAAAGCATCTGTGCCAAAACGAGAAGCCATTTCTGGAACAATCTTTCCTTGGCAGCTTTATATAAAACAAAGCCAGCCCTGAAACAGAAGACACTTTCCAAGCCATGAAGCTAGTTTTATTTCCCCAGGTGCAATTTCCACAGCTAAGCAAATGTTTCTAGCAGAAATTATGAAGTGATAAGTTATGGCAACTACTCCAAATGCTTGTCAGCTTTGTATGGAAACCCACAGCATATTGGAAAACAGTCCAACAGAGATTAAGCAGTGAGAATAAATAACTTATTTTCCGATCCCTGATGGTATTTACAACAGATAGCATAGTCTACATTAAAGTTAGTAACACTCCTACTGGAACAGAAGACTGTAGATTGAAGGAGGAGGTAGTTCCAAGCAATAAAGGTAATAAAAAAGGAACACATACTCAAGATTTATCGCTTGCCATGCAATGAAGAATATAATTGGCAGTTTAATCCATTTTAAAACTGTTTCATTCAAAGGACTGCCACATGAAACTGTTGCTGCTATGCCAAGTAAGCAAACCTATCACACCTGGTAAACACTGTACTTGGGAGACAGCAGTAACGGATTAAGTGATACCAGCTAAATAGTTTACATCCAAGCACCATACTACACTCTATTTCAACATTTATAACATTCTGTTAAATGATTAAAAAATAAATACTTGATGCAAAATATAAATACTGTAGATAGGGAAGGAAGAGAGTGGGAATCAAAAACCACCCACTTACCTCTGAGCACACGTAAGTGTCTCAAAGTAGGACTTTCTCTTCCAACTGCTGCACTTTTTCCTGTTGAGCTCAAAAGCACAGGCAAGGGATGAAATGCAAAATAAAACACAAGACACAAAGATGTGGCTTTCACTTATGCAACCTGAAGGTACATAGTTGACAAGCTACAGATGATGTTTTGGCCAAGGACTTGAAAAAGTCAAGGTATATTCTGCTGCTAAGTAAAAGGCAGGTTAGAAAAGTCAACATCAAGTGAAAATTCTGTTGCATTTTGGAGGGCTTTCTTAGAGTTAAAACTGCTTTAACTGCTGCCCTTTCCCACCCTGATGTGGGATTGATAACTTCACAATGCTCCCTTAACTACAGTCATATTTTTAGATTATATACTTCTATATAACCATATTTTTTAAATTTATATATAGCTCTTTCTTACTGCAGGCTTAGTTAAAAAAAATAGAAGAAAAAAGCAACTTTTAAGATGGTTGAAAGCTAAGACAGCCTACTTTTGATCAATTCTTTACAGGGAAATACCAGAAGAGATATACACTCAGTCTATAAATAGTTATTGCACCTTGTTTTTATCCTTAACAGAGTGGATGGTACTTTTCCCAAAAGACAGCATAAAAAGAAAATCTAAGCATGATCAACTGAAGACCAATCTTTTAATTAGAAGAAATCTAGGTGACTAAAGCACTTTTAAAATATAAAAGCTTTGAACTACCTTTGTTGTTGTTTGCTATTCTTCATCAAAACAACATTTATCCTCTGTTCTAAAGAGCCACAAAGTGCCTGATGCTTGAACTGATGCTCAAGGAGTATCTATTGATTGGCGTAGAGGATCAAGGTTACTGTAATCAAATTTCAGTGTCCCACAGTAAATTTCAGTTTATCATGTCATTTCTAATTGATAGTCCTTCATCTCTGAAAGACATACATTCTCCTTTTGTTTCTGTTGTCTGAATACACTACAAGAATGTGAAAAGCCTATGAAAGTTCAAAGGAGAGGTTGAACTGTTTCATAGAAGAAAAATCCGTTGAGCTTTACTGTATCTGTACAAACAGTCTCAGAAGTCCCTGAGCTACAGATGTTGGACACTGTTAGAGCACTTGGGAATTATCATACTTTCTTGGCTTTATACTTTTCTTTGACTGGCCCCCACCAGATACTCAAAGACAGAATACTGTTTTAGGTGGAGCCTGGATCTGACTCAGGACACTGATTTTTATTAGTGCTATATTAACATACTAATCAGTTTATGTCTGCATACATGTTTGCAGTATTTTTTAATGCAGATAAACCATGTTCCAGTGGTTTTTTTATTCAGATAGAAGCCAGTGCATTCTCAAGAGGGATTGAACCTAACACCTCCAATACAACACAACGTGCTTGCAGTTTACCGTCAGGTAAAAGCCAATCTACTTCAGTCTCTTGTCCAAGAAATAACATAAAAAACTGAAGGTGAGTTGACAAACACCAAATTCCAAGCATTTGCAGGATGTGGCATTTCATATCTCCAGCACATACAGTATTTTTAAGAAATTAAGAAAGGCCAGAAAGAAACAGAAGACAGCTAAGAGAAGGAACTGCCTCACCACCTCGTCCACCTGCGTGTCATTAGGTAACACACCTGGACTCTTCCAAACCCAGGATCCACCAGCTATACTCCTTTAAACTTTTGTATGTTTTAGTCCAATAAACACCAAAATATCTTCTGTGAGATAACTAGTTAACTTATTTATAAAGAATCAGTTGTACATATTACCTTTATTTTCCACATGGGGAAATTATTGAAGGGAATTTTAGGTAAAAAATATACTTATGGAAACATCCCATATATACTGGTACTCTTTTAACAGGGGACAAATATGGAGTTCAGAGAACTTGTGACATTTCTGCTTGAAGTCTATCTACACCTAGAAGAGATGCTTTATCCAATAATAGGAAGGGTTTAGTTCTACAGATTAAATCTGGTTTCAATAACATGTTCCTTTTTATGGTTTATAGTAAGAAAATGCCTTCAGGTAAGGCAAAAATGTTCTTAACCATAAGAAGAATGAAACTAAAGTCATAAATATAAGCTATTTTTTAAGTCAAGAAACAAACAAAAATTGTCATTACCAGCAAAATATGAGCCTCAGAGCTTCCNAGCTGATTATTGTACTTCCCCCACTACAACAAAACACACAAACCATTCTTCAGCCAAGCCCACAGAAACAAAGAGCAAATACACAGTTGTATTATTTATATCTGTTTTGGTACAATTACTATAAGTAGTATTACAGGCCTTCTCCAACCTTAAACATGCACAATGCAGAAGTCTCTAGCACATTTATTTGTTAATGGCTTAGACTCCAGTTAGCAAAAAAAAAAACCACCAACCAAACGCCAAAAAACCCATCAAACCAAAAACTGCAAAACAACACTATAAGCAATAATAGAAAAACTTAACATTTACTGAGTAGCATAAGCATTACATTATAAATCTGCCCAAGAAAGAGACAGCAATACAAACTTTATACCTGTATGGTAACCAAAAGCATTAAAAATATACCACATGGACTTACTACTACAACACACCAAGACAAAAAATAAATCCCTGCTATGAACCTTCTACAACCAGCTCACAGATTTTTTGTCCTGTTTTATAAACCACTTCTACCAAAAAATAGTTTCTAGGCCCCTGCTTCCAGCCTACCCTCTTAGATAGAACAGTTACAATTATTTATTTAATAAGAAAACAAAAGTCATACGTGTTTTACTCAGCCACAGACAAAAAAACCTCACATACTGCTACCTTATGCTCATTTTATCAGACTTCTCCTACCATAAGGCACTGAGGTGGTATACTAAAGCATATCTCACACTTTCTGCTGTTGCCCTTCTACTTCAGTTGCACATGATTCCTCTTTATAATAGAAACAGCTTAATTGATTATTGGCTGTGCCTCGTTTGTTTCAACATGAGGCTTTCCTGAGTAGTGATTTAATATTTCTTCAAATTTTAGCTCTGTAGGTGCTAAAATGAAATGGAGAATGAGGAGAAATGCAGGGCAAGCATGCATTTCTGAATAAGAACTAAAAAAACCTCATGGCCCACCAGAAGTCTGTAGCAGTTTCCCTCACAACAGTAAAGATCACACAAATGAACAGAAGTTTCTAGAAAATCTGATAGATATAATTTGTATAATTACATCCATCTGTTCCTCAATTAAATTAAGTAATAAACAGGTATTAAAAAAAAAACTTTTTATGCTTTACAAAGACTAATCATGGACAGAAAAGACAATCATATATTGAAATAGAAAAGAAAAATAATCTTACAACATCCAGGTATGCGGCAGACAAAGACCTTCTGGTGATTCCAAAGGCAGAAGCTCAATTACTAAACTACCACTAAGATTCAGCTGCCTGGGGAAAGCACCACACATGTTACTTACGGAAGCCAGGACCCAGGGAGGGTCCCTTCCAGGCAGACTGTGGGACAGCTGGGGCTAATTTAGAAGAATATCTAAGTATGACAGTCCCATAAGGAAGTTGATACTGCTTGAAGATTAGGCTCTAGTTTCTAATGGATTACTAAAAATTAACATATGTTTATTTCCATATTCTATATGTAATACTTGCTTGAATAACCACCTCCAGAATTCTTTTTAAAGGAAGTTTGTCATCTGATATAACTAAGAACTTGCCATCAAAAAAAGCTGGTTTTCTTTCAAAAGTAAAATATTTCCTGTTGTTTTGGGGAAAAACAGGGTCCTCTACAAGTATCAACAACAGTCTTTTCTCACCTTAAAACTAGTTTAGCCTAAGTCATACCTTCATATGCTAGAACTGTTTTAAATAATTAATATAATGCTCTCACAATTAGCTAACACTGCTTTGCAAGCAAACAAATTCTCCTGACTACACCTTCATTCCAACGTTATAACAATACAACCTTACAACCCAGCAGCAATATTCAGCCTTTTCTTTGAGATAAAGATCAAGGAGTTTTCCAGGAAATCTTACTGTGAAAATTAAATAATACAGAGATCCAAAATTGCTTGTGTCATACGTAATTTTTACTAGTTGTGCTTCAAAAGCGTTATGTGATTTGTGACAATCTTACGGCATTACCTGCCACTAAAGACTTCTGAAACACTGACTGAAAATATTGGGAGGAGGGAGGCCATGCAGACACCAGCTACCACAGCTTTTAAATGCCTTTGACGTGATTCATTCAGTATGGCCATGCTCCACAATCTCTTTCCATAGAGATTCTCTTTAGGTACAAATCAAGATCTTATGATGAAGGGACTAAGCCCTTACTCCATTTGGAATAAATCAGTGAACTTCACTTGGTTAATGGTTCATGTGCTCCCTTCACATGAAACAGCTCCCACAAGACCCTTGACAGAGAATTTGCTTGAACCACCAGGTGGTCAAACTACAAAAATCTTCAAATATTGTCCTTTCTAGTGTATTTTCTTATCATCCTACACTTATGAGATCTACCCCTACTGCAGTACTAGCTATCTGGTCTGAAAAATACTGCTATTCCCATTTTCCTATTCTTACATCACAGAGCTCATTCTTATCTGTCTCTATGCTCTACGGCAAAGGGTGTTCAAATCAAGGCTTCTCATTTTTAGTTCGTTCCTTCAGTTGTGTTTAATTATTATGCTGCTTTTTTCTTTGAAGTCAAGGGAAAAAGTCCTATTCATTTCAATGAAGATTTAGCCTGGCCTTTTATTTGAAGTGTTCCACCTCACTGTATCTTCAAAAACATTTTTCCATAGGGATGCATCCAAATAAAGACTAATAAAAATGCAATTATTATGGTATTATTAGTTGAAGAAATCTGATTGCATTTTTTAGTGTCAGTGAACTTCAATACAGTAATCAAAATAATAAATAATATGGAAGTGTCTTGGGTCTAGAATAGAAACAGCATATACGTTAAAGTAATCTGAATAATTTCCCCAAATATTGGAAAAATAATCAGATATCCTTTGAAATTCAAAAATGTTTCCAATGCTCCAGAATGAAGCTGAGTGAATTTCACTGAGTGAAATGAGAGTAGAGATTTATTTATTTGCACCTTTTAAGCATGCAAAGCATTACAGTTATATTTTCATCTTTTAAAAATAATTCCACTGGAAAGGAGAATTTCCACTGCCCCAGCTGTCAGTACCTAGTACTTTATGCAACTTGCCTTGTGGGGAGCTATTCTTTTCACACTGCAAGTCTGAAATTACTATTCACTTTGACAAGCCTGCTCCTGATTGCACCCTGATGATGTGTCCTCAATCCAGCTCATGACACTGGGAAGATAAATGTGTAGAATGAGAATAGGGGCAGAACACTAATATATGTTGCTTTGCACAAAGAGATGCAATCAGACCCTTTCAATATTAGCTGATGTATTCTTGACAATATTATAAGGCAATTTAAGTCTATATGTATTGGCTGATGGAGGTGAATTATGGTAAGTTCCACAAGGCAATTGTCTGAACCGGGAGATGCCGATTAATTACCTAGCAATAATTCATTAAGACAGTTAGGTCTACTTATGCTCCACAAAGTCAGAGGGAGCAGTAGACAATAAATCGTATAAATACTATTCTGACTAAACAATGTTTGCAGCTGTAGCCATAGAGTAACATACAGTGTAGGATGATAAGAGGCAGTAACATTTTCTCAGAAAAATTAAGATTCTTAGAAGCAAGTTATCAAATCAAGTGGGCCGAATATTTCCATGCCACATGATGGATATACCAACATATACCAGAAGTCCCTACACTAGAAGACTCAGTATTTACCAGATCTATCTGCTTTCTATATAGAACAGTTACCACACACCTGAGAGTACAAACAGGGAACCAGACTGCATAGCTTCAGGCTTGTATCTCATGCTGCTAAACGGAAGCAAATGGACATGAAAATATAAAATGGCTGAATCCAGCTTTAGAGATAAAGGTACATATGTTAGTACTGAGGTTAACTGACTAAATATCATTTAAAGCAGATATTTGTCTGTGTATTTTATGATCACATACAAATCTTTTTTCAGGTGTGTGCAATGTGTCTGTTATATCACAGGATTTCTTGCTTTCCTTTTTCTCTGTGTGCATCATACAAATGTCAGTTTTCTGTGCTACCACCAAATTGTTGCCCCTTATGTGAATTGTTATTGCACAGCGCAGTATCTGAATTGTGACTTAAGTATTTTACAAAGGGAAATTATCATAGTGATACTCCTCAGGAAATCACAGTGTTTTAATTTTCACTGACTTCTCTCACTAACAAAATAGCACCTCTATTTTAGCAGTGATTCTAAAATACAAAATTTCCACAGAACCTTTTCTTTCCTCTTGCTGTCAGTGGGTTTACCTCAATGTCCTTTTGTGTTAAAAATTAATTGGCTGATTATGGCTAACAGACACAATGTGTTAGGTAGGAAATACCTAACAGTATTTCCTAATGAACAGTAATTTTCCAAAATGATTAAGACTCTCCTCCCAAAAATCTTGGATAGCAATTTCAGGTTACCCTGAATCTCTCTCCATCTTTGACTTCTGAACTTTTCATTTAATCTGCTTTTTAATCCAGTTCATGTGTATTACTGCAATCTTCTTTTTTCTCCTTTTTGCAGTTTGGTGTCCGGGTAAAAGAACAATCACCGCACTGAACACCTGAACATTTCTATAAAGTATCCTTCTTCTGGGAGAGTCTTTTACTCAAAAATCTTTGTTTGGGTAAACTCACTTTAGTAATTAGTTTCCACTGCAGAGTCAAAGGGTGGAATTCTTTTCCTTAAAGGGACAGACAGATGGATGCATGTTCCCTGTGCCTTGTAAAGGTCCAATGCAATTCACCCTCAGGATACCAAACAGTTCTTACATCTATCAGGGAATGTATTCACAGACGATCAAAGAACGTTTCTCTAGCAATCACATCCTAACCCTTAACAGATTCCTTAGGCATTTGAATTAACAATTTTGAAGCTGTTCACCTCATGACACTCAGCATGCTGACAAACCATGAAGTTACTATGTCACAGCATCCACACTCTTTATCTTAGCTTTCTTTCTACTTTAGTGTGCGTTTTAAATAATTTCTGAACGAGATCACTAGAAATGGACGTGAAAATACAATGTCATGCAATATACTGTTTGCTTAAATTATCTCCCTGAGTGAGGCTTGTACAGGATAACAGGAACAGTTCTGTTCCTAAGGGCATCCCCCTTTCCATCTTTCCTTATTTCACACATACATCGAAGAGGTCAGCATTCTTTTCTTTCTTTAACCCTCTAACTTTTTCTCATCTCATTATGTTCAGGTAACTAAGTTTAGAGTTTTTGGAGGTTTGTAAACAAAGACCTAAGTTAATCACTTTTCTCATCTTCCAGGCTATTAGGTAAATCAAGCAGGTTATTCTGTCTCATAAAATCTAGGTCTGCTTGGACCTAGTATGATAGTCAGACATTTACTTCAGGAAACTCTGCCTAAAAAAAGACTTATTTTCCCTGGTTTCCTGGGCATAGTGAACATCACATAGAGCCACTACAGAAAAGCTCTAAAAACCAAAGCAGCACTAAAACATAATGCTTGTCCCAGAATTGCTTCTCACTCAGCAAAAGAGTCAGAACAACTACAAGTCCGGAATTGTTTGGATACTAGACACATATATCCTCCAAAACATTGCCCTGGGCAAATGGATGGAGTCAACAAAATTATAGCAGCTATTAACATTAGTTAGGTTTGAAAAAAACACTTTTCGTTGTAATTTTCCGTACAAAACTTTGACGCCTCAAATAACCTCTTTGTAAGTAGAAACTGAAAATTATTTCCTTCTCCATTTTAAATGAGAAATTCAAAGAAATAAATACGCAACATAAAAAAAATGGTTGGAATATTTTAGGAGAAAACCACTATTTCTATAGAAAATAATCCTCTATGGTTATTAAAATTATTTGCAATCTAATATTTAACAGCCATATTACAATACGTAACTTCACAACGGAGCACTAGACAGGTTCACATACATGCCAGACTGACTTGGTAGAGGTCCAGCCAACCCAGCACAGTGAAGCCTCTTAAAATCTTGCTCATTCATATCCGGAACCAAATTTGTAACGTTGCCCTTATGTACTCAGCATCCTTATGGGACAGTAACATGTGAATGCTGTCCCATTCCTTTCGTTCCTGAGCTGGCTTGCAAGAAATGAGCCCTAGCGTGTGTACCACTCTCTCCAGGGCTTTTGGCTTCAGTATTATTTTGCTTGGTGCCAGCTTGAGCCTACCTTAAAAGTTATCTTCAGAATATTTAATTAGATAAACTTAGTACCTTAAACTTAGTATTAGCGTGTTTGGGTTTTTGAATTTAACTTTTTGGCTTATTTTAAAATATAAAGTGGATAAAGAATAGGGCCTATACTTGTTTACTTCATCTTAGGTAAAATTTCTGCATTCTGTGAATGCTTCCTCATTAGTTTTTCTCTGCTTGCTAGACTTAATTTATTCACTTTAAAAACATAACAAGACTGAATGTTAGCCCATAGCTGCACTGAATGTAATTAAAGTGGCAGTCAATTAATTAGAAGCAGAATTTACAGTCAATATTCTAAAAGATTAAAAACATACTTTTTTGATACTAAAACTCGGTAAAAAAACTTCAAGAAAAAAATAGCTGTCTGCTGGCAGTACAAGAAGTTTCTGATTATGGTATATAGGCATTGCATTTTTTTATGCATGTTTGACTTCAGAACCCTTATGTTTTTAATACAACCAGCTACTCAGTGGAAAGAAGTGAAAAAGTAAAAAACTATTATTACACTGAGGTACAGAATCACAGTACAATGACACCTGGCAACAAAGAGAAGTAAATAATCAGTTCCTAAAACCATGACAATATCTGTATCTTACTGCATTGAGTTTCAGAAAATGAACTTTACTGGGGAGGAGAGGAAGAGAAGAGTGAAGCATTAGGAAGACTTAGCACTCTTATTTCCAATGTATACCAAACCAAAAATCTTTGTACATTCTTGCAAAAAGCAAACATGAATTGGATTAGCGCTGGACAACTGTCTAGTTTTTTTCCTTAATTGAAAAATCTTTGTTCTATTTTTTCACGAAACAAATGTCAGGGAGGAGACAAAATCCCACGTATTCTTTCTACTATTCTTTCAACAATCTCACTACAGTTCTCAGGCCAAACATTTTACCTAAGTAAAGAGAAAAATTAGTGAATGTTTAATTTCTATATAATCATGTACTGGCAACACACAGATTCCATCTCCTTGCTGTAATAACAGCCCTTAGCATCCCAGCATAATTCCAGTTAATGTTGTTACTGCCTATGGATCCCAGTACAAGATCAGCAGAGGAAGTTTTGAAAATTATACTCAAATGGACAGTGGAAAAGTTTGAGAGAATCTGAGTGAAATAAGAGCTAGGATTCAATTAAAATCCAACTTCATGCAGTGCTACAACACGTTTTGTGTACACTGCAAATAGCAAAAATGGTTATTTAATAAATTGCAGTCTGACTGTCTTCTGGATCCAGTCTATTAGGTTATTTTGCAGGAGAGGGAGAAACCAATGTGGATTTCAAAGACATCTACCTAGGAAAAGTCTTGAGATTTTGGTTCAATTATGCTGCGTACTTATCCATTGACTTTAGCAACTAGCATGGCTGAACAGACAAATAGTATCACATATTTGAGTACACTCGTCTAATTCTGTCTACATCATTTGGATTCTGAACCATAATTTCTCTCAGCTTGTTAAAAGGATAGTAGTATTCTTTTTCTTTTTTTTTTTTTTTGCATATATGTTGTAAAATCAACATTTAGAAACCAAATGACACATGCATACAAGTATCCAGAAAACATTTCTTTTTTTGTGTGAGGGATTTTAGGATTTCCAGTATACTTGAAGCTGATGAGGACACATTCTTCTGTCCCATTCTGGAGACCTGGAAAACCATCATCAACAAATAGGAAGAAATTATGTACAGGAGGCATCCTGTACCCTACACCTACTCCCTAATCTGGATAGTGACTTTATCAAGTCATTCATCTATGAAGACTACAAACTGAGTCAGAGTATTATCGAGAATTTTGCCTACTCTAATCTCTCCCCCAAAGCACACACCACTGTTCTGATCTGAGAGGTTCAAATAGATGACAGGCTGCCATTTCTGTTGTAACTCAATCTACTCAGTGACAGTTTAGGAATACCTGTTGCTATTTCACCTCATGTAATTATGTGAGCCTCCTAATCTCTGTATCATAAAAAAAAACCAAAACCCAAGATAGGAGGTGAAGAAAAGAATATTGGTCAAGCCGTTTCATCAGCTATAGCAGGTACTCTGTATTGGCCAGGAAAATAAAACTGGCAATGACTGAGGAATTATCATGTATTCAAAACTTCCAGGGACATCTGAGGTAAGTAAGTTGTAATCACTGTTACCTGATGTTGTGATTTCACCATGACCTCTGGGCAAACACCCCTCCTGCTGTAAATCACGCCATAGAGCCTTTAATGACTGCAGAAGGTCAAGACCAGAGAGCTTTACTTCCCACCTAAAATATGGTACAATCAGAAGCACTGTGGCTTCCAGCTCTTTATGGAGGCACTGGTTCATTGCTGACTCATAAGGGAAAGTGTCACCTACTGAGTCACTGATACCTTTGCCAGCGGCATTCTCAGTGTCCCTTACTGACCCTGTACGCAAGTCAGGGCAACCTTGACCTTCCTTAACTTACAAGCTAGCATAAGGCTGCAATGCCAAATGGTGTCCACATAATCAGCAAGGAATTAGAGCAAATTGCATTTCCATTCCCTTTAACCCTTAGCAGTAGCACACTTGAAGTTAGTTCATAAACGATGCAGACATTTCTCCCTCAATTTGGAGAAATACTAGAAATCAGTCACTGCAGCTTCTAACTAAAGCAGCAAACAACTTTTTACCTACACACAAAGTCTATAATACAGAATTATTTACCTTTAAAAAGCAAATAAAAGTGCAGTTGTAGAAGGCCCTTATCTCCTCACAATGTCAGTTTTCTGGAAAAATACTTTGTACTATGTCATCAGTAAAACAAGAAAATGAGAAAGAAAATTACCTGAAAGCCAAGGTTTTTATGT
Source organism: Chionis minor (assembly GCA_013398295.1). NCBI lineage: Eukaryota > Metazoa > Chordata > Aves > Charadriiformes > Chionidae > Chionis > Chionis minor. The sequence continues at coordinate 287,760 of VZSF01006446.1, forward strand.
ACTTGTATACATATAAATATACGTATAAAACTTGTGTTTAACTATGACCCATTTATTTATTAAATGAATGCTGATCCGTGCCCATGTAAAACTGATTTGCTGATATTGTAATAACTTAGATTTTGTAGCAAAATTCCTGCAGTTTACGTTTGATGGTTACCTAGAATAACCACTATTTTAGACAGTTTAAAATATCAAAAGAAGGCCTGCAAATCAGTGTGAGTGAGCTTTACTCTGCTTTGCATTCAAAAATGCAGCAGTTAACAACTATTTATGTCAATAGTAGCTACATGACATGGTTGATAAAACCTTATGTGAAACAACTATTACAGAACTTCTAATTAAGCACCCAAAGAAACTAATCAACGATCTCACTTCACACATTGAATTTCTGGATCGTTAGCTTGCATATATGGAAAAGCTCCTTAAATATACACTAAGAAAATAGAACAGATTTCTTATTAGTGCAAATGTGCAAGAAATGTATTGCCTGTGTGCAACTGCATTCCTCACAGCTACAGTCGTTCATGTGTTCCATTGCCAGTTTTAGATAAACTACTGGTTTGATGTACCAGCTGACCAATTTTTGTAAATGCATTTTCTTTCTTGTGGTGTTTAGTAAGCTTCTTGTCAGTTAAATAACTGTGTGAAATTCACTCCAGGATTTTGGTCACCCAGAAGGATTATTGCCCATGAATGAAGGCTGCTATTCTGTGACAATCCTATTCTATGATACATCCAATAAAATTACATTCAGAAACCTCCATTACTTTTATAATTCATCAGTGTAAAAACCTACTGTATATTGTCAAGTCTGTGGCAAAGTTCAAAGTATTTCTTCATCATTATTTAAGTATGAAGATGCACAACATATTTTCACCCATAAGTCTTTTCAGAGTAAAAGCTTACATAGTAGTAAGTGGCATCTTTCAAAATTTACTTGCTGTAATTGGAGAAAAAACCCTTATTTGCCTGAACATTTCCACCATCTTATTACTAGAGCTACAAGCTCTGGAACAGCAAAGCAGAAATCATTGATACACAGAAGATGCCATCAACTTCATAAACAGCTGTGTTAAATGCTTTGCATCTCTGCCCCAGCTGCTTTAAATTTACAATTGAGCAGTATTCCACGCAAGTATCAGTTCTCAAACATAAAATGCATGATTGGTCTATTCATGTAATACACAAGTAAAAAGTCATCCAAAACATTATTACTAGTATTATTTTTAAGTTATTATGTAGCTTAAGTTATTATGTAGCATTTAAAGAATCAGCCCACAGCCATTATCTCTACACAAGGTTATACATTATTTCTGAGTAATTCAATACAGGCCAGATTCAACATTCACCAAAGTCAATGGCAAAATTAAGATAATACTTGAGCCATGGTTATAAGCCAGAGCTGCATCATGACTTCTTAACAGAGAAACATTCATGACATTTGGGTGCTATAAATTTCCTGCAAGAGCTTGAGGAAAGGTTGATTATATATAATTTTTTTCCAGCCAACAGTTTATACTTTGCCTTTGTATATTATGATGAGGCAGTTTTTTATTTTAAGTGCTGATAGAGACACTGATAACTCAGCTTTATAAGAGCTATTATTCAAGAATATTCTTGCTATTTTTTATCTATTTGGAATCTTACAGTCAAGATACAGGTCTACATCTCATAGTTGTGTTGAGAAACACCTCATAGGTGACTTTTGCACATAGGTAATCTAGATACTCACTACACAACTTCTTCCAAATACAATTAGAAAGAAAAATATAAAGATATGAAGTGTCTTATATACTTGCTGCTACTTTCAGAAATTATTTCTAGCAAGTTTGGAGAGAAACTCAATAACTAAGGAAGAAGCACTATCCCAATATTTGTAACATTGAAACTTACTTGCACATATAAACACTCACATCTTTTAATAGAAACAGAACTATTCAATTTGCCCTCTACAGGCCTCTTGAATATGTAACTACTGGCCCTTTTCACACAGTCAGCTAGAAGAAAAGGTTTTTTCCTCAGCAAGATATTAAAGTACAACAGATAGTAATTTTTTCAAAACTAAATAAAAATATTTGCCCCTTAAAACTGCACATTTTGAATATCATACTGTAATATATCCCAGCAGTAAATTAAATACTTTAATGTTTTAAATAGTAATTAATTTAGAAAGTCGAGTGGCTTTGAAGCTACAACCCAGTTAAGCTTAAAAGCCATCTACACTAAAATGCAAAAAGATTAATAAGCTTACTGATTATTAATTCCATAATGTCATACTATGATTATGATGCTTATGATGTTATGCCAATCTACACAATATTAACTGTAACTTTCAATCAATATTTCCCCTTCAAATCTATAATTTCACATTGGACTACAGCACTTTTCTTTTAACCAACCAGTTTTTATCTAGTGAAAGTCACAGGAAATTTTTCATGCTGGATATACTTACTAGATACTAGGCACCAGAGGAATGCTGACGAGGGTTTAAGAAGCTAATCTTAGGCCTTAGCCCAAGACAAAACCTACAATCTACTGATCTTAAATAGGTACATTCGAAGAACTTAAGAAGTGCTTCCTGCTGATGTAACTGAATGCTGGAAATTGTTTTTCTCCAAAGTTTAAATGACAAATGGAACTAAACCTGGTACTAAACAAACATGAAGAAATTTAAATTAAGTTTATTTTATACAAGGACAGGAAGGTGACTTTACTCACTAGAAGAACTCATCTCAGAATCTTCTTGGCATCTTTACACCTAATAAGCAGATGACTAAAGAAGAACCCCCACAAGCAACATGTAAGGCTGTGAAGGTTTCCTGGCAGAGTGTGGAAAGAGTTAACTAATTCCAGGAAGCAGACTTTAAAATTTGTAAATGGACTTTATGATCTAGGTTTGTTTTGCAGTTGGTGATCTCTCTCCTCTAACTCTGGCTATTCAGTTCATAAACAGATGCCTCTCCACTGTCTTGCATTTTGTGTGAAGTTTCGACACTTTTACATTCTGTATTTAAACATTGATTATGTGGCTCCTTATTCAAATGTCATTTTGATTTTAATTTCTTAAGATGCTATGTGCACTTTTAGTTACAGACTCATCTGAAGAGATACATTTGAATTTCTACATATTCAAAATACACAGATATGTTCTTAAATAGTTTGGGAGACTGCAACATTTTCCTGTCTCTATTTTCAGTCAATTATCATCTACTTGCAAAATTTCCCGATTTTTGTATTTAGTTTGATACAGAATAATTATGACTTCTTACATATTTTTCTGACCACGTTACAATTTCAATTAAATAGATAAAAATGAAGAAATCAATTTGCAACAAAATTAATCCAAGTCTCTTTTAATCATAGAGAAGAGTACTATAAAGTACGGAGTATCTTCTTGCTTGAGATTATGACTGATAAACAGAATCTAAATAAGTTATTTTTTCAAATGTAGTTCAATACTTCTTATACCTCTTAAAAGTATTCTTGTTTTCTGGTCTTTAAATTATTTTTTATGAACTGACATAATGATTAACTTTTAAATCATACTCATAAAGACATAGTTGTAGAATCTATTCAAGCAAGAGAAAATGGAGTAGGCATGCACAAAAATAATAAAATCTGCTAAACATTATCATTGGCAAAGGAGAACTTTTTGTGCCCTCCATCTTTCTACCAGACAATAGGGTCATATGTTAAAAAAAATTGCCACTGTCTGTACACAATATGAGTGAGTGAGAAAGTGATTCAGGTGCGCAGGCACAAGCATCTATTCCTGTTGCAGCCAAATCCTGTCTCATGTTCCCTTGCCATTCCAGAGGGATTAAGGTCTCCTGAAGTTTGTGCTGTATCTGCTAATCCCACACAGATATCTTGGATATCCTAGGGCATCTCAAATGGCTGTAGATAGCCAAGACATCTCAATTTTTCTCATGATCTTTAAAATGTTTTATGTTATATTTACCATTTAGTTCCTAGCAGATTTTTAACGTGACTCCTTGCCTAGTTAAATAAATCATGAGAATCTTTGGCTTTTTTCACTGCTGCTGTTTATAAAGATTACACTATTTGTGTTGACCGAAGAGGTTTCCAACCTATTTTGCACAAAGATTTGCTCACTTTACTTGACAAGTGAAAAAAGATGATGATTATTGAGAGTCTGGTCAGGTCCCCTTGGCAGGGTGGAGCTGAAATCAATGGAAGTATCTTTGCTGGATCAGCTTTTTACAGCTCATTCTATTCCCATGGAAGTGAACACAAATTTTGCCACTGACTCTCCTGTGACCATGATGAAGTACTACATATAAGGGAAAACTACTATTCCTTCTCAGTCATGAAACCAGTATCACACTGTAAGGACTGTACAAAGAAGAGGTACAAAAAAGAGAACAAAAAGTAGGATAAGATGTGCTACGAAATCCACATCTAGATGAGTTGTAGCCCATTACAACTTTTTCATCAGAGCTGTTTCTTCTCTGTCACATCGCAGAAACCAGGAAATATTGGTGATGGATTGCAAACCTCTGCAATTTCCCTGTATTTGGCATCAGTAGCATTACAAAAGGATTTCAGAAAAAATTGAGATGGGGTGAGGAGAGTCACTACAGCCCAACTAATGTATAGCCTACCAAAAGCTTTTCAACTGTAAAGCATTTGGTATTTGGCTCACGGTTCATAAACTGCAATCAGGACTGTAGTCACTGGAGTATTTTAATGTATTTATTTCAAGATTTAGTTAAAGAATATGATTATTTACAAATTTCCCTTTCTAAAGTCATGAAGCACAGTTAACTCACTATCAAACACAATATTGCTCTATCATCATACTTATTCTATTACTTTTTATTTTTCAAGTCATCCATAATTTTAAAAGTTATAAACAGTAGTAATTAAGAGACAGAGAAGATTGGTGATAGGACCTTTTAGTTTTGATCCAACAAGAACTGTAAGGTTTAGTCTAAAGGCTATGAATTATTGTCTGACTGCCTCCAAATAGACTTCAGAGTGATTCATATTGCATATGGTATTTCCTAATTAAAGTCAAAGGGAGGCAATATGCTTAGGCTTAGAAAAATTTACAATCTTGCATCCATTATTTTTGCTAACATGATTAGTTTATCATGTATCAACAGTACAAGTCCAAACTGAAACAAAACATACATTTTGATTAAAATCTCATTAGTCTTCTAATTGCAACAGGCACAAGTCTGTAAGTTAGCAAAGGCCTCTGATTTCCACTAACTTCACTAAATACTGCACATTAGCTTAATTTTACACAGGATAAGGTATTTAAGGAATTCTACAATGTTTGACAGTTCTAAGATCACATCCTTTCTGCTGAAAACATCTGAAGAAAACTGTGCTTGTTTTCCACATTGCTTCATGCTACACAAATCACAATGCAACCTTTTCATTTCCACTGGATACATGAAATGTTATCATTAGTTACTAAAATTAATTCTTGGACACTATCACGCTCTTTAAAAAAGGTTAAAAAACACTATCTTTGTAGCCTTTTTTAACTGCAATATTCTAAAGGGCAAAAAACCACCAGGAATCAAAGATCTAATTAGAGGAGAGTAAACAAAGAGCTACTTCTATTAATGAATGAAAACCAGCTTGATTTACTGTCATACGAATCGTCACTATGACTGGTGTTTACACTTAGAAAACAGATGTGTTAATAGAACTTCGACAAATAATGCCTTAGATCAAAGCTTGCAACATCATACCTTTTAAATAGTTATACTTATTTCTTTTTAATTGCTGTGGAGATTATCCTTCTCCACAGTCCTCCTTCCACCTCTGACCATCATTCATTGCACATGGTCTTACACTACATAGAGAGTCTCCATAAGAGCAAACAGTGCATTCATCAGTAAATGACCAATTCCAAGTCTTCAATGAAACCAAAGTCTACATACAAAAGCTTTTTTTAATTAACGTTATAATTTGTCTGCTATCATTACCCCTATGTCATGGAATCAACTTTTTTCATTTCAGTTTCTAGTTAATGAATTTATTTCCTAATGTCTTCCATTGTTCTCCTAAGATTTGCTTTAAAGCTAGTTATTCCAGAGTTATCGCAACTATTTTAGGAAGGCAAGACATCAAGACTGAGGTTTAACTAAGTCATTATCTGAAAAATAGCTAAAAAAAGAGCTAGATATCCTTTCTTCTGTAATCAGTGGCACGGAAAGGAAAGCGCATGTGCTTTCCTCACTCCTATCTCTACTGTACCTCTGGTCTTGTCATCAAAATCAAGTCATTCCTTTTCCTCTTCCCTTGCCACTTTCCCCAAAAAGAACAAAAAATGAACATCATCCAGGTTGACTTTGCAATAAGAACTGCAGTGACAGAAGATGGCACCCAAGCCTAAGAAACGCGTTGCTCAAAATCTTAATCCTATGGTACTCCTTCATGAGGACAGGTACATTCTTTCAGATGCAAAACGTCAATCTGAACTGCATTAAAAACCTTTAATCTCCATCCCTGAGTGCATGGCACCCAATATTTTGCTTTGTGCCTATTTGTTCAAGTAGTCAAACATCAAGACTTTCTCTTCTAGAAAATAAAAGTGAAATAAGAAAGAGGCCTGTGGGGAGCAATAAATGGATAGTGTCCCCATTTCTCATCTAAGACATTCTCATTCCCCGATTATGCCTCAACATGTTTTTATTTCATCCTTCCTTAAAAGAATTGTGGGGTTTTTACTAGTATGTGTCATTAACATTGTGGTTTGGGTTGGTTTTTTTTAAAGAAATGTGCCATATTTTACCATTAACTGATTTTAAGGAACATTCTCTTCTAGCTTCCCCTTTAAATCTATTTTACACCTTCAGTTTGGATTCAACAAACAAGATAAGTCGAAAGGGAAAAAAATCAACACAAAACTTCTAAAACTGAATGTGACCTTTGTAGATCACATCCTGTTTTACCAGCTGCTTCATCAACATCTGTGCACATTATATGGAAGTCTAAGACACTCCAAAGGACATACCTACTGCTACTTTTTCGTCTACTATAGTACAAATTCATTAAAATGTTAAAGAAAAAAAAGACCGTGGGAGAAGCAGACTATAAAAGTTTGAGTGGTGGCATGATACAGGTATCTTTAATGAGAGAAAAAAAAAATTGGGGCAAATAAAAGCCTTCTTTTATTCCTTCTGTAACACCTTCCCATGACTTGGCCATCTGTACATTGATATACATATAAAAATACATGAATGGGTTGTACTACAGATTTGTAGTAGCTGACTACATCAGCACCATGTTGAGTGGACTCCTTGGACATCCTTTAGCTGTGCACAAGCAGCCAAAGCTTAACATTTCTCCTTTCAGCTGTTTCAGACTCATGCTGACTTAACCAAACAAAACGTAACGGTATTTTCATAAAACTTTTTTTTTTTATCTGAAACAAAATGTGAAAAGAAATCAGGATAGTTTGTTCTAGATTCACAACAAAATATTTTTACTAGGAAAACAATTTCTATACAAACTTGAACTGAGGCTTTCACCAGTGCAAGTGGTGAGAGATAATTACTGTAAGTCAATATTAAACCTTGAGCTGTATTATGCACGCCAACAAAACATCGTGTTTTAGGAGCATCTCTAATCTCATCATTTTTCCCATATAGTCTTCCTAGAATTTCAGACTCATTCAGAATATAGTAAAGACTAGAGCCAAGCAGGGAAAATTCTTGATATTCATCTGTTTTTGAAGAAGAAAGTGGCCCTTTTACATTTTTACACAGTAGTCCTGTTTTTACTGGGCCTGAGTTACCCTACATTGCGTAAAATTTCTGTCTTTGGGCTGAAATTAGAATGGAAAAATCCTGAAAACCAGGGATGCAGTGTGTCCTTAAGAGTAGCAAGAAACATCAAAAGCTAGTACACTTTGTGCCAAATTAAAGGTTTCAAGTACAAAGATCTAACAACAGAAGAGTTAATCTATGCTAAATCAAAAAAATAGAGTGTATCCACAACCCAGGGGCTGGAAATTATTCATTAAAATAAGAAGTCCCCAGCCCTTGATACTGCCTTGGCTTTCTTCCCTTTTGATCTTAACGTGAAACAATTTATAACATCAAAATGGTGTTATATTTCAGAACTTTTTTTTAATTGTAATGCCAGCATTCATAATAATTATAATTTGCTTTTCAAACAATCTTTGATAAGAAAATCATATTAAAATTATCATAATAAATCCACTGGAGGATTATTGTTGCACTAGAATATCAAAGAATTTAGGATGCATTGAGGATTTATTGTCACATGAAACATTGAAGTGTTAACAATATTAATCTGAAATTGGGTGTTCTTCCTTTGATTAAATGCTATACATCAGTCTGACAGTCTTAATACTTTCTGGTTAGACTGATAAATGAAATCAATTTTAAGTTACGTTATTCAGTATGCCTGCTAGTTAATTTAGAAACAAAATTATTTCCTTATAAATGTTAAATGATAAACTATAGACATGTAAGCACAGTAGAACTGTTTCTTTGTTTTGCAGTGTGCATTGTATTATTAAATGGATTAAGAAATGTGTGCAATTGCCCTCCCCAACAATGGAAAATTATGGAAGTTATTCTTCTTAGCTGGTGTTCCTCCCTCTAAGAAGTATTTCAGTTCAAAGTGATCAAGACATTTAATATCTCAATGAGCTTACTGATTTAAGTAGCACTAGTATTCATACGCTTACAGCCAGGCATATGTTGACCATAGACACGCGCTGATGGCGCACGCAGGACTTGCAAGCCCATGATTATTCTGAAAAACTTTATAACACATAACTAAATGTGCATTTCAGCACAGATGTAAAAAGATATGTACATTGTTGCTCCATGTTGTTTCTATTACCAGATGATGCAATACAAAACAATAGAAAACTCTTCTGCTCGCATGGCTAACTTAAGACAGCAGCATTCTGTGTCACTTAGACCTTGATGACCCTCAAAACTGAATTGTTTACCCGCAGCTTCATCTCATGCTTTGTAGCACTCAAGACTCAAACACAGCAAGAACAATCACATCTCTTTTCAAAGAGAGTCCTTGGAAATTCTTCATTTATCCTTACTAAAAAGCCTAGCAAGCTAAGCTTTATATTGTAAACTGTTAGGCGAAAGGAGAGCACAAATTTTCCTAAGAGCTATACGCAAATAAAAACCACTTAATCCATTCCAAATTACTTCATGCATACCAAACCTCGCAAAGCAGGCATGAAAACATTCATGCCTAAGCACGAAGTATTTGTACTGAGAAATGCAATCTTTCACTTACACATCAATATAAGTTAACAGAAATCTTCCAACAGCTTCCCCAGTATTTTTCAGTTTTCAAATATACATTTAAATAACTACCCACCAAGAACCCACATATACATAGATCTGACACAGCAATAATAAATGAAAAACTGACTCCCTGAAGGAGACAATTTAATTCATAGTATGCAAGATAATGCAAACAAAAAAATAATAGCAATAACTAAAAATAGGCATTATTTTCTTTTTTCATCAAAAGCTGATTACAATCTCTCTAAGAAACCTGCATGATCTACACAGGTTTCATTGCCCTATGCAAGATAAAGTGGAATTCATGACCTGGATTTATATAGTGGGTTCATGACCTGCTCGGACATGGTATGAGGGCAGAACTGAGCAAGCATGGGAGCTACCTGTACCATCTGTTAAGTCACACATCAAACCCGTGCTCAAAGTTTAAGTTTTTGAAGGCAAATACACATTGTCACTGCAAGACCACACACATTATTTATGTTTTCAACACATTTCTACATATGATGCCATGCCATGCAATTTGTAACAAAACAAAGAAAAGCTGGAATCAAGTGACTTCAGAGAATGATTGCTGATTTACAAGGCTAATAAATCTACCATATCAGCATCTAGGCAGGTTAGTGAACTCTGATGCATTTTCTTTTCACTAATGGAATAATGTGCTGACAGAACTGATTGAGAATAGTTTTTTTTTTCCCTCTTTCATAAGGGTATTTAATGTGACTTTTACATGACCCAGCTGAGAAATACAGTATGGAATGAGGCATTCTTTCTCTAAATAAAACGTACATGACAGGAAGAGAAAAAAATAGTTTAAAAAGCAACACTATCAGCTTTTTGCCATCAGCCTTTGGAATTCCTACTCAACAGGGAACTAGTATCATAAAGGAGAGAAGGCAGGCAATTCCGTATTCAAAATTAAATCTGTAAGTAAACAGAGGATCCAAAATTTAAGATTCATAAAAATTATGAAGTTCAATTCTCTAACTCAAAAACTGCCAAGGTTTCTAAGTCACTAAAGTAAGAAAGTTCTGAGAGTTTTCCACCCCAAAGACAAAATTGCAATCCTGCCACATGTACTACTGCAAATCCTGGGTGCTACATACAAAGACCATGCTGCAGTGGTATTAAATAGAACATGACAACAGCTAATGTTTGCCTACATCCAAGAGTCCACAGGAGATGCCTTTGACTTCTACCAAGATTGTGAACAATACATGATTCTTTGAACGGAATGCCCAGCACAATATTCTTATCTGTACAAGCAGGCAGCAGCAGCAAGAAGACAACCAGGAATGAAAGAAAATTCAAAACACAGCCTCACAGGGAACCTACCTGCCAGCTTTATATTACTTTCATTAAGAGATGTCACAGAACAGGGCATTCTTTACGAGATGCTGTTCACAAAAGTACTCCATATGTAAAATTCCATTGAAATGATTGCACGAAGAATTTGAATATACTGTAATTCCAGTAGAAAATTACACATTTGACAATACAGAGCAAATGAAAAAGTGTTTAAATTATTTCATGCATAATATTTACAAATATTTTTATAATAGACCAGTATCATTCTGCCCTGCTTCATAGGGCAAAAATAAACACTTTGGTATAGCAATGTCTCGTAGTATGCCTGCTCAACTCTGCAGCACAATACTAACTACAGTATTTTATTTTAAAGTTTATTTAATTTCTATTATTATCACTCTGATATCAGTCATTAAATGCAACTTATAGAAATTAAAATGAGCTGCCTAAATTAACATTAATATTGCTTTAATGTTGGTTTAAAGAAACCAACCCTTATTAAGGAAAAAAGGGATGGATCCGCATTCATTTGGAGCACCTTCAGAGCTAGTTTCAGTAGAACAACATATGCTTTATTGTTACCTGTTTTACTTAATTCCACGTAAACCCAGAAAAAAAGGGAAATATGGACATACCCTCGATCTCATTTTATGTAACACTATATAAAATGGCCTCTCTATTGGAATAAATTTACTGTCAGCCACTTATCTATCCATTGCACTTTACAACAATTTGAATAGGACCAATTTTAGATATATTTATTTTATTGTTCCAATACTGAGATTAAAAAAAGAGTCAGTTAAAAAGGTTACTGTTTGAAAATTTATGTTCTTACAACACTAGGTGAATGTAAGAGACAGATTACAGCACGCTTCAGAAGTTGGTTACTGGGTAACTGGTTACTCTAATGGACACTCTCAGATAAGGTGGTCCTCACAAGCGCTTCAAAATAAAACACATTTTAAATGAGAGTCTGGTGGCTTATTCCAGTGTTTAAATGCATGTATGCATGTGAAAAACTTCTGTTGACATTAATAAATAGAAGCATAAAAACATTAAGATAATAGTAATTTTCCCTTATAGTTCAGAGTATGTATATATACAATATGCGTATACAGCATGTTCAGATATGTATCAAGTTATGACACACCAAACTCTGTTGGCTGGATGAACCTGTAGAAAGTGTACAAAAAGCAGAATGACTAATGCTTTGATTTTAGATTTCTCAGGTCTTACTCTTAAAATACACAGTCAACAATAGTATTTGATGACATGATTCAAAATTATATCAAAGAAAAATATATTCTTATGTTTCCTTTTTAAATCAGCTACAGAAACATCTAGATTCATCCAACTACATGTAAGGCTACTGAGACTGCAGAGAACTCAATAAGAAGGTATCTCCATATTGCGTTACTGGAAATGCTACTCATGTCCTTAAATGAGGGTGGAGCATTACTAGAATATTCCTAAGGGCAAGCAACTATTTCCTTTATTTTTCTACATATCAGAATTCAGGCTACTCTTGACCTTCATTCATGTATATACCTCAGTTTAATGATATTTTTCTTAATTTAAAAGAATCATCTTTATTTCTATGAACATTAGATCTCTTTCAGATGCTGTTTATGACACTGAAATTCTCATGACTAAGTCATTCCCAAGCTACAGCAGTGTTTCTTCAGCAAATATGGAGCTCTTCCCTTTCAAAAAAAGGATACCCAAGAAGACCTGTTACAGCTGTAATATAGTACACGCCCAAATATACACAAAACTGGGTTCTTTTAAAAGCAGAGAAGGGTGGCATAGTCAGTATCACATTAGATTAGGAGACAAACCATCTTTAGGTAGTATTGTGTTTGTTTTTTTTCTTTTTTGATTACACACTCCTCCATCAGCCTGCTGGATGACGATACACAAGTTACTTCACCTTTCTGTATTGTACGTACCTATTTGTAGCATAGGGCTATCTATGCTGCCTTCTATAGTAAAGCGTTAGCAGATCAATTGACACCATCTCAGAAATGGGTCTCACCTAAGATATTGGGTGTTTCCATGCTAAGATTTTCTCAGATGTAGGCATTTTGTTATTCTTACAAGGCCTTAGCTTTCCTACTCCTGTAGCCACTTAATTGGAACGTAACCAAGATAAACGTAGAACACCTGAGGACACTATATATACTCAGAGAGAGTGTCATATGTTACTATATATATAGTGACAGAGAAAGATTCCGTGGAGCATTTCAAGAAATATTTAAAATGTGTGTATCTGCAAATTCAGTTTTCATTCTTCCATTACTGGAATGCTTATACTGATAGAACAAAGTAGACAGTAACTGCAGTATCATCTTGCACTAGCTCTGAAAGTTTCTTCCACTTACAGAAAAGGTGTTTACTGCCATCTTCAGGAGTGCCTGTTTGTCTTAACCTACCACACATTGTTCTTTAGGATATTAATAGAGTCATTACTGAAGATAGAAGGAATCAAGTGTCCTCGACCAAAGCTACAATAAAATCAAAGCTAGCCATGCCTTTTTTCTCCTTGATAACTAGACCTGGATGAAGCATTTCTGATACAAAAACAAGCTCAAACTTCATGGAATTACACCAAAGATTTGAAGAACTCAAAACATTTGTTTCATTTTAAGGTCAATTATATGGACACTATTATTTATAATACAGTCAAAATACAGGAATGTCAGAAACCTGATAAAAAAGAGCACGGACTCCAGTACAGTACTTATTTCTTAAGCCAGCCTGAACTCTAATACAGTTGAGATTCACTTTTTTTTAAAGACAATAAAACTGTGAACTTATACACACAATAGCATCCTGCTCTGCAGAATTTTCTGACAGAAATTTAATCCACAAGCTTGCCAAAAAGGAAATTTTGAATATTTTCATTTTACATACGCAGTATGAAATATTTCTGCTGCACTAGAAAGAAAAAAAAAATCACTAAAGAGAGCAACTTATGCCATACAAGGTGGAATTAAAATATTATACAAGATTGCACTACATCTTTTCCCTGTTAGCATTTATACCATATAAGGGTTACCGAGTGCAGAAGGCACAGAAAAGTGGAGAATGAAGAATCCTTACTGAATTGCAAGCAGCATATCTTGCAAGAAAAATCAACAGAATGTTTTAGTATTTGTTTTGTCACACCCTTTTATAAGAAATAAAAAAGAACTGCAAGCGACTAAGAAAATAAATCAAAGTAGAGGAAGGATGTCCCATTATATTTTTAATAACTGCTAATAAGCTCAAACATAGGAGCTCCCACAGGTCTCAATGTGAGAACAGCAGAATTCTAATTGCTATGGGCAATTATTAATTTATACTGGCAGCTAAGTGTGTATACACTAATTATAATTATACATTACATTTTATGCATTCCAATTAACAAGTTAGTCTCCAGAATTGTGAAACATTTTTATGATTTCTTACTACTTTTTCTGAATACTTTTATAAGTTTGGTGTCTAATGTGAATGTCATCAATACAAATGAATGTCATCATTTGGTGTCTAATGTGAATGTCATCAATAGCATAAGAGTGGGTTAATGAGGCATAAAAAAATGTAAGTGAACTTAGTTGAACAATAGCAACTAAAGACAATTGCCTGAGCAATTCCATACTGATGCACTCAATATTTAGGAGTTGATGCACTCAATATAATAGGACCCTGACAATCTACAGGACAGAAAGTCTGGCCCCCAGGCTCACAAGAGATTCTCTGAGCTTTTAGCTAGAAAAAAAATCAACTAGCATGACCTTCTTTACATCACAGGCTATTATAGTTTATTCCCGTCTTGAATCCAAATAACTTGCATACACCTAACTTATAATTTCGCAAATGATATCCAGATTTAAATGGAAAACAATTTACTGCATCTCTGCTATAAATGTTAGGGGGGTTTACCAGCTGCAAATTAGTTACAAATACAGACTCTAATTTAGCTCCAATTTCCAGGCTTTCCAAAGTAGAATTCCATTTGTACTCAGGATTTCCATCTTACGTTTATACATAGGGTGTAAAAATAAGTATATAATGCATTCAGTCCCCTTTATTTTTATGCACTAAAATAAAAAACGTTGGAGTCAACGTTTTTGACTCCAACGTTGTCACCATTGTAGATGTGCTCTCCAGGCAGGCACACTTCCTCCATTTTTTAAATAACTGTGACCGTTCACTCTCTCCCCTTGATACCATTCCCATTTCTTAAAAATCCTTTTACAGCGATTTGACTATTTAATAGGGATGTCACCAATACTGATATCAAATGTCCTTCCTGCTGCAACTAAGTATTCCCCTGCTAATACACTTAAATTCATGAGTCCTTCTTTGTCGAAGTGTTACACCATATTGCTGTTGAATTTTTAAATATTATTCAGAAAGTAGCTTGTAAACAAAGAAAGCCCCTTTCCATAAAGTTTTCTTGCTTCCAGGAAAAAATAATTACACTGGGCAGTAAGAAAACATTTTGTATTAGCACAGCTCACTAAATGGTCCAATTATTCTGCATAACTGCTTCATCTTTACCATTTACCATGCCATTTATTTTTGTCACCCATAATATTTATCGTAAAAATGTTGTAATTATTTCCAGTTTAACAATTAAAATATTCAGAGAGGTGCTCTGCTGGTATTAGCAGGTGATGATGTTTCCCCCCAGACACTTACTTCTGTGATCTCTTCTTAGTCAGTTCTTAATGCATTTAATATGGGATAAAGTACCGGAGTAGTTTCAGCTTTGTAAATTAGGAAATCATGTGACATTTAGAATTTATGAAAATTTATGAAAGTTTTTTAACCTTTAAATGATATCAGAATTGCTTTCCTTAACTCCATGGCGTTCATTAAAATGCCTTCTTTGCAATATCAAATGCTGTTACTATGCCTAATATTCATTAGCTTAAAAGGTAGTCCTACAAAGAGCTTCTAAACCCAATACCACTGACACTGGATCACCATAATTTTGAAAGCACTTAATTTTGCTGTCTCAAATGACACTTAAACCAGATGTCTCAAAATAGCTATGGTATGAGGAGCTGATAAACATAGTCTTTAATATGTGAACCTTAGACAAAAGCATCCATTTAATTCTTAAAATTGATTGGTATTTTAAACTTCTATTAAAAATACATCCTTAATTATTTATTCTTTCATGCTCTAAGGAATGCTATCCTTGAATAGAATTTTGAATTTTTCACACACAATTCTGTAGAGGTATTACAATTTTCTAGGATTCTTCTATAGGGACAGTGCAAACTCTGAGAATCTTAACCCAAATTAATATACATAGAGAGCATTTAGAATACCACAGCCTTGGTTAGGAAAATGTAAAAAAAAATGAGGTATAAAGGTTACAGCATACTTCCCAGAGCACAAATCTTGGAAAGGCAATACCATCCAGTACATAATCTCTATGATATGACCCAGGCTACAACAGGGTCATTCCAGACATGGAGTTGATGCTACCCTAGTACCAGAGAAAACAGTGTTGCTGCCTCTGGAGACACCTCCCCCCATCCTTCGCATTCCTGTACTGGCACTGGTCATGTTCCAGGTACAATACATGTAATTCCAAGAGTACGACCCATGGAAAAAGGTTTATATCTCTTTGGATCTTCCCCACTAAACTCATCTTTGAAATTACTTTGTTAAATTCTCACTACTTCTGCTATGTAACACGAAGCTATCCATTGTCATTTATTTTCTGTCCCTCATTCCTGGTGTGAAAAGACCTTTTTTAAAGCTAATATTTACTTAAAGGATTAATATACATATACCGCAAGCATATTACTTTTCAGGAACTTGACTTGGAACTGGACAACCCTTGTAATTACTCTGTAAATAAAAGCACAATTTGACTGTACAAACTAAACAGTTTTCTGGACAATTTACTTTGAATGTAGGGGAATCCTGACACCTTATGGCTGTTCCTGTATATGACCTACAGTAAGTCCTGAATAAGCACAGCCCCAGTGTTAGCAGAACCAAAACGACCAGCTTAAATGCTATTTGGATTCCTGTAAGTTAACTTACACTCCCAAACACTTTGCACAGAGTCCCCTGATGGTCAAACAAATTATCTCATTGTCCTTCTCTTGAAGATTGAAGTTTTATGATCCTTTCTGTACCCCTTCTTGATTCGTCTATAACTGTCTTCATTCACTATTTCTAACACACTAGATTCACTGGCAGCAATGACAAACAGTGCCTTGTGTTAATTAGCACGTCTCATCACAGCCGTTCCTAATCAAGTCAGCAGGTATGGCAAGTGCCTCTATAGTACATGAGAACTAACCACATACCTACACAAGGCATAAGAAGCATCTCTCACTAGTTAAATAATCATTGAGCATACTTTTCTTATGCTAAAGTCAATTGCTATCACATGACCCATGGATATAGAATAGCTAAGACTTACCAGTTTTTCACCACAGACGTAAAAAAGTGCTTCAGTATACTCACAATACTTCAGTATATTTGCAATTCCGGTGTCCTTTTCCATATCGACTTTTGCCTGATCATACAGTGCTTATTGTGCAGGACTCTCCTTTTGTGCAAAATGGCCAAAACGCCTCTGAAAACTTCGGAGACCTTTTCACCCCCTCAATTAGTTGCACAATTACCTGGGGAAAGGGAAAGTAATGAACCAAGGGTTAGTGAGACACATACTCCGTTGTCAAAATAGAGTCATGCAGCTGCACAGCTCCTCACAGGAAATCTGGCATACTCAGTCTTGCTTTCAAAAAGGTGTAATTAGATTCCTCTATAAATAAATGTAAAATAATGCATTTCACCTAACAATATGTGAATAAAGTCTTTTTCATGGTAAAGGAAAATACATTAACCTCACAGCTTTCCAGAATGCCACGTGGTCCTCATTTCTCCCATTTCATGTGGACAAAGGTCTAAAAGCAAATTGTTTGTAAACAACATGGATCATAAAAAAGTAAGCACTGAGAAGGTAAAAGACATTCTAAGAAAAAGCCAACATCTAGGAAGAAAAATACTTTTTTAATGTCAGAAGGCATAGTTAATTTAAGCAGGTGTTTTGGGGTTCTAAGAGTTAGCTAAAAGGCATAACTTGATGGGACAGGTAAGGGGGTATCCCAACAGACAGAAGTTAGGAAAAAAAATATCGTCACCCAGATTTAAAGGTGGGGGAATACTGTGACAATATTTAATTGGAAGGCCTCATGGATTTACAAGAACCCATATTAAGAAAGGGACAGAACAAAGTAAACCCCAGGAGATGCAAATACCTGTTTAGAAAAGCCTGCAAATGAAGTAGGTGACTCTAGGTGCTAAGGAAGAATCTTAGCTGTGAGTTCATAATCAGCATAAATTAGCCTAACTGTAGGTCACTTACAGTGGAGTTATTTCTCCCACATACCCTCCCTTGAATTAGCTTCAGCAATTGTGTGGTTGAGAAATGGCTGTTTGTAGACATAAAAATAATTCTATTACTAGTGTAGCGAGACATGTTCTTTCCAATAGCATTTTGCTTAATAATGCAATAAGTATTGACACTGTGAGATTACACCTTCCTAAAGTGAATCCTGATTAACTAGGGAATAACTTCTTCCTGTAGTGATCTAGGTTCAGACTTTACTATGCAACTGACAAGTCATCACAAAACTTCCCAATAGGGAAACTCAGTGAAGAAAGCCAGAGCTCATTTGATGTGAAGAACGTACATCAAACATAATATTTTTGAGAAAAAAATACTTAAGCATACTCAAAGACAGTGCATTTATAAACTTCTCATTTCTAGTGAGATTTAATGGGTAGAAACAGATGATTGCAAACAATGATAGACATCATACTAAATATCGATATTTATACAAATGCTATGTCTTAACTATTTGTTGCTTGAGACTCTTTAAATGAGCCTATTGCATGTTTCAGAAATGAAGCAAAAATAACAAAAGCTAATAATTATAGTGCATCCTAGCCTGGAACTCGCTCTTGACCGAAGTCAAGCTTGTCTAAACCCAGCACCATCTTTTCTACGGGACTTCATTCCAACTGAAAGAATACTTCGACTTTATTTCCACCTACAAGAAAGCTAAAAAATTATTTGAGAAAAAATGTCATTGAAGTACTTGAAATGTCATTTATAAAGTGCAACATACCATGAAAGCAATTTATTTCTATAACACTATTTTTGATAGATACACTCTTTGGTTATCTGCCGTTGCAGTAAAAATAATATTGGCCTAACAATGAAGAAAGGAGAGTATTCTAACATGCACGGCTCATTGTAATGGTCTAACACTTTGGCATAATGTAGAAAGCAACAAGATGTTCTTTTAAGTCCTGACTCCAATTCCTAAGAATTTTGCTGTGGGGAAAATGAAAAAGGCCATGTTCTTGTCAAGTAATAGGATTCAAGAATAGGCCTGCAATAAGAGAGAGCTCAACTACCTCTCAGGTATCTAATTCTGTCTTTTCCCTCACGCTCTTGTGTAAACTATGTCCCTAATCAGCTGTGAAATTCTACACAAAAGGTGTTATTCTAGCATAACAAATGAATTATGTAGCCACAGATTAAAATTATTTGTCATGAAAAATCAGATGATTGGCGTCTTTGCCTTAGGCTGTTTTGTTTTTAAACACCTAATTGTGCGATACAGTAACTGTCAGTCAGTTTCCCTCAGAGCAGCCAGTGGAGGGGCTTTCCCTGAGGAGAACTCTTTAAAGGCTGCTTCTACAGCGTTTCATCTCACCGGCACCAGGATATCAACCTCA
The DNA here is from genome assembly GCA_013398295.1 of Chionis minor. Lineage (NCBI taxonomy): Eukaryota > Metazoa > Chordata > Aves > Charadriiformes > Chionidae > Chionis > Chionis minor. The sequence goes on from VZSF01006446.1 coordinate 307,130, forward strand.
ATATCCAGCAATCCTGTGGCAGTAGCCTGGCCCCAGAGAAAACAAAGTTTCCCTCTTCCAGGATGTGTAGGAAATCAAACGCGAGTCAACAAAGGTGCGGCAAAATGGCGCACATACGCTGAGGGGCGCCCCCTGACTGACAACCTGGCAGCCATGCTGCCTCCTCAGGCTCTGCGCCCCCTCACACAGAGGGCTGCTCTATGCTGAGCACAGGTCTTTCTCTACACAATATGTTATTTTAAATTTAGCCAAGTCCAACCCCCCTTCCCCCCCCGCCCCGCCCCGAGGTGCATCAGATTTGACTATGTCTGTTCCACTACCCTTGCTGGTGTGTGACTCGCCCGTTTGTCATAACGTCCTCTCATTTTGAGATAACATTAAGAAATTATTGGCAGATGTTTGCTTTCCTCCCTTTCCCTCTTTTTCCTGAAACGAAAAAGAGGGCACCTATAACTTGGGAACCCATTTCAGGAGAAATCCCTGACCTCGCGTGTAGAAGCAGTCAGCATTTTAAAGGCAAAGAAGATGGAAAGCAGGGAGTTAGGTAGGAGTTTTAAATTCTTGTTTGGGTACAGGATACAAGTAACTCACCCACTGCTGAAGGCCTGTTTGCAGCAGAAGAGGTTCCTCTGGGCCAGGTGTTCCCACCAAGCTGTTTCCGTGCCTGGGGGGCCGCCTCAGGCCGGCCTTTGCCCCGCTGGAGCTGCTCTCAGCCACCAGCCTCTGCTGCTTCGCTCCTGGCACAAGTAAGCGGCAGCAGGCTGTCGCTCCCAAATGTAACTAGGAGACCTGTCTCCTGACCGGTGAGGTCACAGGATGATGTCACAGTCGATCCATTATTACCACACCAACATGGGTAGACGGTCCCACTTAGCTAGCGCTGCCATACATGCTTCAGCCTGGGCTCACGTTAAGTCCATCCCAGCCTCTCCTCAGACTTCCCCATAAGCAAAAATAGATTAAATCATAGAATGCTAGATTGGAAGGCACTTAAAGGATCGTCTGGTCCAGCCTTTCTTGGCAAAAGCATGGTCTAGAATAGATGGCCCAGAACCCTGTCCAGCTGAATCTTAAAAGTGTCCAATGTTGGGGAATTCACCGCTTCCTGGGGAGATTATTCCAATGGCTGATTATTCCCATTGTGAAAAGTTTTTCTCTTGTGTCCAATCAGCATCTCCCCAGGAGTAACTTGTACCCATTACCCCTCATCTTTCCCATGTGACTCCTTGTAAAAAGGGAGTCTCTGTCTTCTTTGTAGCCACCCTGTAAATACTGGGAAGTGGTGATAAGGTCTCCCTTAAGCCTTCTTTTCTCAAGGCTGAGCAAACCCAGTTCTCTCAGCCTTGTCTCATATGGCAGGCTTCCTGGTCCTTTGATCATCTTGGTGGCCCTTCTCTGGACACTCTCCAGCCTGTCCACAACTTTCCGGTTTAGCAGGGACCAAAACGGAACACAATATTCCTTCCAGGTGTGGCCTGACCAGCGCTGAGTAGAGTGGGAAAATGACTTTATCTCTGCTGGTGACGTCCTTATTGATGCAACCCAGCGTCCTGTTGGCTGTCATTGCTGCTGCATCACACCGTTCACTCATATTGAGCTGCTTGTCCACAAGGACCCCCAGGTCCCTTTCCACAGAGCTGCTCCCCAGCCAGGTAGATCTCAGCCTGTGCTGCACTCCTAGACTATGCTTTCCCAGGCGCAAGACCTTACGCTTGTCCTTGTTGAGCTTCATGATGTTCTTGTTAGCCCACTATTCCAGCATGTCAGGTCTTCCTGCAGGGTGGCTCTCCCTTCTGAAGTATCCACTTCACCACTCAGTTTGGTGTCACCAGCAAACTTCATCAGGGTACGCTAGATCCCATCATCCAGATCACTTATGAAGATATTAAACTGTGTTGGGACCAGTATCAATCCCCAGCAGACCCCACTTGTCACAGGTTTCTAGTTTGAAAAGGAGCCATTGACCACCACCCTCTGGATGTGGCCTGTCAGCCAGTTCCCCACCCACCGCACAGACCACTTGTCTAGATCGTAATGCATCCGTTTGTCTAGAGGGAGGCTGTAGGGAACCATGTCAAAAGCCTTAGAGAAATCCAGGTAGACAATGTTCACCGCTTACTCCACATCAACTGAGCAGGTTACTTTGTTGTAGAAGAGGATCAGGTTTGTCAAGCACAATTTGTCCTTGGTGAATCTATGCTGGCTTTTCCTGCCATTATACANCAAACTTCATCAGGGTACGCTAGATCCCATCATCCAGATCACTTATGAAGATATTAAACTGTGTTGGGACCAGTATCAATCCCCAGCAGACCCCACTTGTCACAGGTTTCTAGTTTGAAAAGGAGCCATTGACCACCACCCTCTGGATGTGGCCTGTCAGCCAGTTCCCCACCCACCGCACAGACCACTTGTCTAGATCGTAATGCATCCGTTTGTCTAGAGGGAGGCTGTAGGGAACCATGTCAAAAGCCTTAGAGAAATCCAGGTAGACAATGTTCACCGCTTACTCCACATCAACTGAGCAGGTTACTTTGTTGTAGAAGAGGATCAGGTTTGTCAAGCACAATTTGTCCTTGGTGAATCTATGCTGGCTTTTCCTGCCATTATACATAAATTAATTTAAAATACATAAATTAACATGCAGGTTACAACAGTGCTCACTTTTTGCTAAATTCCTAGCAGGGATTATAAACCACTTACCAGCCCTGCAAGAATACTATATATACCCTCCCTTTCCCTCAGGATACAAGCTGATAGAGTATGTTATCCAGGTGGCTCTTGCCATTAGCCAGAACATCTCCAGCTGACTTAACCAATTAAGTTAAGTTTTATTTTATAAACCCCACCACTCAAGGCTGGTGTGGCTGGAGGATTAGTGGTCTGGCTATGTTAGAGGTTGCATCTTGAAAGGAGAAGAAACAGCATTTGTGTTGTCTTTGTCAGCCTCTTTCTGACAGCTTTGAACCTATTACTCAGTTTCCAGAAAGTCTGTCAGAAGGATAGAGGCTTAAAATGCTGTTTTAGCACAAATATTGTGAAAACAGGTAGCTGGAGAGGTGAAGAAGACTAAATGAGCGTCCTTGCTGTGGGGTGGATTATTCAAATGCAAAAGAAATACTCAGGTGTATAGGAGTTACAACTCTACAGTAGATTTCTGGCAGAGAAAGAAGGACCTGAAAACTGCTTGTTCTGATTTGAATGCAAACTGCGTTTCTTTGGCTGTGTTTTTGTAAGTTCATACTCACTCATTTGACAGAAATACAGTGGTAGGTTTTTATTTCTGTGGAAAAAAGAGTACAATGTATTAAACCTGACTTTTTAAATTGTGGAAGATACATGCATAACATAGTGAAACAGATTAGTTAGTAAAATACAATGGGCTCTTGGACTACCCATGAACACCTTAAAGTTAATTATTTGCCTGCCATTCATTCAATTATTCATAAAGCAATTAATCTTAATAAGAACCAGAGTAATGATCCTGACTTTTATAATCTGTATCAAATAAAATGTTTATGATAATCTACATTTCCACTACTTTCAGATCATAATGAGAGAAGCAACAAAATGGGAATAATTTTTCCTTTAAGTTGGAAGATGTGAAGAATTTTGCTGCAAATGCAGTACATTTCATGGGAGAGGAAAACATTATGGCCTGGCTCCTAGTATAGTGAAATCACAGTGACATTAGTGGGAGCTTGACTGACTTAAGGAAGCAAGTTGTCCCAATAGCTCAAACAAAATACACTCATTTCTAGATGGAATTCCCCCTGTTTTAAGTTCCAACTATTGTGTGCTGCTATATATTTTCTGATGGATTAAGAAATCATTTGTTATTACAGATCTTACTCAATGTAATAAAGTATGCATGTTAATCAATTAGCCTCTTGGACTTTCCATTGCCTCATGCTTCTTTGTGATTCTGATCTTAAAAACAAAAGCTCAGATTGTTCTCCTGTATTATGCAGACTATGTAGAATCAAGATGTTCCATCATTTTTTGAGTATACGAGTACTGACACTTAACAAATGGCTGGTACAGTTATTTAGCTAAGCCCACTGAAAATTAAGATGTTTTATTGCACTACTTGGACCGTTTGTGTTGCAGATCTGGGGGTGCTTAAAGTTTTTGTAAGAACAGCTTGCTGTTCCCTTGCAGAACAGCCTGTTCTTTTACCTCTGATCTATGAGATCATTTTAAAGAAATATGCCTTGTTATTAAAATATTTTTGGACACAGATTGTACCAGAAACTACTAAACTTCGTGAGGAACAGAAAAGTCTTTACTTACTGTACAATGTATCAAACTACATCCTAGCAAGACTTAAGCACGTTACTCAAAATGAAATTTGTGCTGAAGTGGCTGAAACAGACCTTAGAATCTGTTATTAGCAACTAATATTTTGATACTGGAACATTTTTCAGAAATCAAAAGTTGGCAAATCTGGATAACATATGCCCCCTATATATTCCACTTTTTTCAAAGCATTTTTGTCTAGTCATTCTAGATGAAACAGGTACCGCCCAAACAGCAAACATAATACCAAAGTTTTTCATGTCTTCCTGTTGCAGAAACTCCTCCATATATGGGAAGGAGAAAACCACGTAAGTGCATCTCATGAGACCAAAGTAAAAATTACACTTGTGGCACGGTCAGAAAACACGCATGCAAGCCACGGCATAAGAAAGCAGCAGTGCATGTCAAGGCTAAGAAACTCGATGGGATTTATGTACCAGACCAGAATCCTGCTTAGGCATTTGAAGTCAATTTGGGATTTTTTCACCCTTTCTGTGGAAAGGTTCGTATCGTTCTTGGTGGAATCCAAACCCAACCTTAGCTCTTTGAAAGAAAACGAAGAGGATAAATGGAAAGCTTAACTTCCTTCAGGCAGACTACCATTGTTTCACACACTCAAACCTGACCCACTTCTCATAAAGTACATAAAATATAGCATGCCTTCTGTACATGGAAAGGGTGCTTATTTACAAGGAATGATTTACTTAGCAGTGTTCCCCTGGGCAGTAGGTAACTAATGGTCAAACATCTGTTAGTTCCTAGTGAGTGTGTGTCAGTGCACCAAATATAGAATAAAGAATTCAGCTCTGATGTATTTTGGAGGCAGTCTTTAGAAAAAGATGTATTTGTCAGGTGGAACTCAAGAAGGAAAAAAAAGATGACCATGCAAGTGGCTGACTTCAGATATATTTATTACTTGAGGGCTGAATTGGCCTGGGAGAGCTTGTTTTTCTACCTGATATTTGATTGCCTAGCTTGTAGGCTCTCGGATGCTACCTTGCAGCTGCTCCTAAGGAAATCATTGCTGTTAATAAGCAGCAAAGTGTCCTGTGTCCTCATACAGCAGACGCTTTCCCTCCTCTGGCAAAGAGATTGCAGCAAAAAATGCAACCGCATACGTGCATGAATGCACCATCACCTCACTCATCCCCACTCCCCCCATAAAATGCATATCCCGTATGGGCCAACAGTGACTGAGCACTCAGGTGCTCTCCGAAGACAAACAGGGCTATGCTGGGTGCTGGGTTTTGTCCTACGTCCAGCTCCTCACGAGTCTGCCGGCAGGCTGTGCACCACCTGCAGCTTTTCCCAGTGGAAAAGGACAGGGGGGTGTTGGTCAACAGCCAGCTGAATATGAGCCAGCAGTGTGCCCAGGTGGCCAAGGCAGCCAACAGCATCCCGGCCTGTGTCAGGAATAGTATGGTGAGCAGGGCTGGGGAAGTGATCGTCCCCCTGTACTCAGCACTGGTGAGGCCACGCCTCAAATCCTGTGTTCAGCTTTGGGCCTGTCACTACAAGAGACACTGAGGTGCTGCAGCATGTCCGGAGGAGGGAAATGGAGTCAGTGAAGGGTCTGGAGCACAGGTCTTATGAGGAGCAGCTGAGGTAACTGGAATTGTTTAGCCTGGAGGAGGTTCAGGGGAGACCTTATGGCTCTCTACAGCTACCCAAGAGGAGGTTGTAGTGAGGTGGGGGTCGGTCTCTTCTCCCAAGTAACAAGCAACAGGACAAGAGGAAACAGCCTCAAGTTGTGCCGGGGGGGGTTAGGATGGAAATTAGGAAAAATGTCTTCACCAAAAGGGTTGTCAAGCATTGGAACAGGCTGCCCAGGGAAGTGGTGGAGTCACCATCCCTGGAGGTATTTAAAACGTGTATACGTAGTGCTGAGGGACATGGTTTAGTGGTGGACTTGGCTAGGGCGAGGTTAAGA
>VZSF01006446.1:323213-341793 GCA_013398295.1 Chionis minor
TTTAATTGTGCTGTAGTAGAGACAATTAACTGCAGACTGGTGTTAGATATGTATATTGTTATCTAAAGATTTTGAATGGAATATTATCACTATTCTGAGTATACAGTTGGGCTGATAGTATTTCTAGTAATGTATTTTAAAAAAACAAAAAAAACCTCACCCCAAAGCTCTTTCAGTCATCACAAGGCATTTTCTCGTGTAAAGTACAAATGGATAGTAGATGAAGTACTTCCAAAATAGAAATGCTAAAGGAATCAATAATATATCTAGTGCATACATTGTGCTTAGAAGATTCAAGTATTGCAGTGAGTTAGTTCTGTCACCTCATTCCAGTGACTGGCATATATATTGGCTTATTTACGTACTGGGTGACATAAAAGCATGTAAGTTAAAATTTTCTCCTGGAGGCTGAAATTTACTAATTGAGAATCATTTGTAGTTCCTGACCTCTAACTTCAAGAATATTCTTTAGTTTGTGAACTAAATGGTATAGTATCTTAGTCCCTTTTTTGTTCTTCAGAACTATTTCACCACGTTTTCAATACCAAATTATTAAATATTCTATTGATACTGCTTACATTTGCAAAAGTTAAACTTCAATATGTTTAATTGTGAACTATGAACTACTTGTTAAAAAATCCAGGACAGGATCTCTACTTTACATTCATGAGCTGGCAGGTTTAGCATCTGAGGCAGATTCTGTTTATTTTGATTAGAACTATACTGATTTTGGTGAGCAGGAAGAGACAGACTGTCGACGTGCTTTTACACGTGCAGCTGGGTTTATGGTAGTACACATTTGCCAGTCTTCTGAGTCATCGTGTCTTTTTTAATTGGCATTATGTTAAGGGGAGAAAGCTTTTGACTACGCGAGTTCTAGATAATTAGTTGCACTTCTTTTGTCTGCTTGTTTAGTAGTAAAGCATTTCACATGTTTCTTCTGTTTTGAGCACGACTGGCTTTGAATTGCCGTACTTCCAACATGTAGTAGCTATACATGTAGTGTAAATTGCTGGGGATGAAAAGAGAATGCAGTGCTAACAACCATTGTTTTATACAGGTCTGCAAATACTTCCTTGATGCTATTGAAAACAACAAATACGGATGGTTTTGGGTCTGTCCAGGTGGAGGAGACAACTGCATGTATCGTCATGCTCTCCCTCCAGGTTTTGTATTAAAAAAAGACAAAAAGAAGGAGGAAAAGCAAGACGAAATTTCTTTAGAAGATCTGATAGAAAAAGAGGTAAAGTTGTCAGACAGGTACCTTTTGGTGGTATTTGTTTTTGTTACTCTGAAGAGACAGTTGTAAATATCTTCCTAATTAATAATTAGCTATAAAAACATACTACATTTTTTGTATGAGCTAGGGCGTAGTATTTGATTCATGGTTTTGTTTAGAAACTATTTTCTAGTGAATAGGTTAAACTATAGCTGCATCCTTAGTGCACGTGTTGCTAATCCTTTTCTAGGAGGCTTCTGTTTCTTACTGCCATTTTTCCCTCTATCTACTACAGCTGCTTCTGTGGGCTTTTCATGTCCCCAGCTCACTGCCTCATTAGTTCTCCATAACTCTGTAATGAGGAAGCAACACCAAGAGAATGGGGCCTTCTGAAGGCGTTACGTTGCTGCTCTGCTTATTTCTGTCACCATTGCCTGGCAGCGTCCATTTGAGGAGAACCTGAGATGCTGGTTTTGCTTTCTTTCCTCCTCCACTTTTCATGTTAACTTTCACGTCCTCTCATTTCACTAACTGGAAAATCGGATTGATGATGCATGCTTAGTAGTGATGAGAGTGAAGAAGAAATTAGGAAGAAATGTTTTCAATTAGTTTCTGGAAAAGAGTAAATCTCTAATTTGTTGTAGCCTTTGGAAACAATTTGTAGCGTTAATCAGTCTTTTTACTTGACAGCGTGCTGCCTTAGGACCAAATGTTACCAAAATTACTCTAGAGTGTTTTATTGCATGGAAGAGAAGAAAAAGACAAGAAAAAATTGATAAGGCTGAGCAAGATATGGAGAGGAGGAAAGCGGATTTTAAAGCTGGCAAAGCATTGGTGGTATGTTGTTCTACACTTTAATTCTTAATGCAAGAAGAAAGAGTAAATAAGTTTTTGTAGTAAGGTAGCTGGCCTGGAATTGCTTTGCTTTTTGCTTTTTTTGCTTCTCTGGTTTTTTTACAGCAGTATAAATTCTGTCAAGGGATAAATTAAGATTTCGTTTTATGTGAACAGATTAGTGGACGTGAAGTATTTGAGTTTCGACCGGAGTTGGTTGATGCAGATGATGAAGAAGCAGATGACACCCATTATGTTCAAGGAGCGGGAGAAGATGATGAGGTAAAGAAAAGTATTAAATAATATTTCAAGTTACATTCAAGTTTGAAAACTTTTCATTTGAGAGCCCTTAGGGTGCAATTAATAAGCTTGGTTCTCAATTTAATACCACTACAGAGTATATTTTGTCAAAATTCTGCTGTCAAAAGGAAGATTAAAAAAAAAGTTGTGGGAATCCTGCAGAAATGAGAATTTTGTAAAACATAATTCATGCAGAACATCTTGGTTGATTTTTTCAGATGGAAGACCCTGTGTGCATAAATGATGTAGATTTGAACCTGTATGTCCCAAAGGCTGTAGATGAGACTGGTATTACTGTGGCTAGTCCTGAGCGATTCAGCACATACAGTTCAATAGAAAAAGATGGTAAGTTCATTATTTAGGCATCATTAATATGGCTTTGAATTGATAAGAGCTTCCCAAAAGGTAGATAGAAACAAATTATTGATCTGCTGAAAAGAAGTACTGGCTTGAAAAGCGTGAGGGAGTGAGTGAAATTGCTATCAATGATACATGTAGTTACTAAAGAAAAAGCTTTTAGTAAATGTTATGCACTTCCTGATTTCTTAAATTCAAGTTTAAATAAAAGGTAGTGTTTATGGCCACTTCAAGTAAATCCTTAAGATGTTTGTTTTAGCAGTTTCCCTTTTTTTCAGATTTCGTAAATGACTGAATTAATAATATCAACAAGCTTTTCATAGTATTTTCTAGCTATCTTAAGTTAGCTCGTAATTTCTTAGAGCTAAGTCTTGATCTTGGTGTGCTTGTGAAACACATACCCTGATATTTAAGACCCTGGGTTTAAGACCCAATGGGCAGACATTGAGTGGGAGTAGCCAATTAAGTTTCACCCAGTTATGAAAATAGGAGTTTGAGGAGTTGGGAGTTTGAGTTACTTTTTTTCAGTCTCTTAATAACTGATGATCCAGGTCTGCATATTAATCAGGTACCTGCAATTTAACCACTATGTCTACATAAATTTCAAATAAAGTAACTTCTTTATAGTTTCAAAACTTTAAAGCCTGTTTAGTAGGATTGTGAATTAGTGACTTGTGACACTGAAATGTGTTTTTATTTTCAGATAATAAATTAAGTGAAGCTTCTGGTGGTGATATAAACAGCAGTGAGCAAAATGATTTAGAGGAAGATAATGATGGAGATGGGGAATTGGAAAATGGAGTAATTGATGCAGTTCCAGTTGATGAAAATCTTTTTACTGGAGAGGACTTGGACGAACTAGAAGAAGAACTAAACACTCTTGATTTAGAAGAATGACTTAAAAAGGGCAAGTGAGGAATTAAATCTATGTGACAAAGTGAAAACTGACTACACTCTTTCTCCTTTTTGAATAGAATTCTTAAACACGTTGTTCATGGTTACCCAGCTGATTCTGATGGGCATATCATAGGAATATTTTCCTTCGATCTCATCTACTGCAATCTCGATTATGCCCACAGTAAAATATTCAGAGTAGTTCAGAATTACCTGACAAATGAATTTGCAGAAAATGAGATTGTAACTTTCAACTAAAACTAGGAAGTGTAACTGCTTTGCCAGTATGCAAGTAAAGTGGGCAATTTGATACCAGGTACAGTATAAAAATCAAAGTATGCATTCTTCACCAGAACTGCGTTATTAGTGATTGTGTTGATTTAGAAACTGCCTGAAGTGGTTTCGGGCAGTATATTCTAATGGAGCTGATGCAGATTATGCTTCTTTAAGTGGTGATTAGCTTTACTTGATCAGCTGGATACTGAAGATACAGATTGTGAACTGATACGTCATACAATATGGTGCCCTCTGTTTAAAATGTTTTAAACTTTCCCACCTCCTTTTGCCAACAAAACTGTAAATAAAAACTATCAACTTTAAAATATCTGTGTTGATTTTTCTCTGTTAAGTTAGGACATCATACCAAACTTAATAACTTCATTTTCTGATATAGTGATAAACATTTTTCTCTCCAGTCCTGATATAGAAGTGATGATGTTGGCTTCAGTTAAATTAGAGTTAACTGCAATTACAGTTTTTTTTCTGCACTTCATGCAATGTAAAATCCAGCAGCTGACTTTTTTCCCCTGCTGTTCTTATCTCCTGCCCATCCATTAACTGTTTTAACACATGCTGTACATCACTCATTGCTATTTGAGTCTCATTCTTTCCCCACTGTGTTTTGTGTATTAGCGATGACTTCAAGCTCTGCAGGGTGGGGATGTTACGGTCTAAAAAATGCCTGTCATATCTCTGGTGGTCTATAAATAAGGAAGTCACGCAGTAGTAAGTTGCCTCAAAGCGGAGCAGTGTTGTACCCTGCCTTATGTACCCTGCAGGGGGCAGTTATTGTCAGGCTTAAATGAAGTCAACGTTTTCTTTTAAAATTCATTGAATCCCTGCCATAAAGATTTTTCAGTAGTGGTGCTTTTTCAAGGGGGATGTAGGTTATGCCTCCTTGCCATACTCCTAATAGTATCTGCAACAGTATTGCTGTACTAATGATACTGTTTGTATCGATTTTTCTAAAGCTTTTAAATTGCTACTTAAAGACCATTAAGATTCACGGCATTGTTAGTGAGCTTTCTCAAACTGCTTTTGGGTGGTAATATTAGCTTTAGTAGTTAGTTCTGAGACTGCTAAATTGACTCTTGTATCTTGAATGCTATTTCTGAAATAGCTGACTTAGACATTTTTTGCCCTTTTTGGGATCTTTGGAATTTGTTTTCTCCTATAGGAACAAGAAGCAGTGTTTGTGAGAAAGAGGCCTGCTGAAATTGACTTCTAAATGTAAGTGTTTAAGGAAAAAGCTGCAATATCAGATATAAATATTTATTTATGGAGATTTTTCTCCTATGGCCATAAACAACCAGTGTTGATAGATTATTGTATTATACTGGCCAGCAATAGGATACCTGGATACCAGGACACTTAAGAATGCAATTCATATTTGAATGTATGATGCATAATTTTTCAAAGTTGTATATTTTAAATTGGAATAAAAGTAACTTAATCATTATCAAGGATGAAAATTGCTTTCTATGTTTTGTGTCTTAGAGGCTGGTATATATAATACTGATGAGATTCACTGATCTAAATACTTAAATCTTTGCCATAATTGTGTCAGTGTTGTTAATTGCATTTTACAGTAAAGGAATGATAGGGTAACTCATATTAATTTCAGGTAATAAAACACTGAGATGGGCAGAGAGACAGTGCGTGTGCACTCTCTTGGGTCTAAAGGGCTCAGTTGTGCCTAAGTCCTTTGTGCATGCATCATTTAAACGTTAGGACAGTCAGCTTGCATAGTATTTAAACATTTTGAGGATCTGTAAGTTGAAGAAATACTTGCTGTAATAGGCAGTAGTCACTTGCATGTTACTTCATGTGGTCAGCAAATATTAGTTTGCTCTCCCTTTCCGGTTTTCACTCTTTCAAGCATTTCTGACTGGACTTGTTCTAGCCTCTTGGTTGGTCTGTCTAGCTTTCTAACCATGAAAGCAGCGCGACTGCTTTTAAAGAAGTCTTTGTTAGTGTAGCATTCAGGCATACTTTTAAGGATTAGTAGCAATATGCTACTTCCTGTTCCTTCTGCTTGAAGATAGGCTTGAATATAACCTGTTAAAAGTTCTCAGTCTTAGGAGTTTAAGAAGCCTAAATTTGCGGCTGACAGGGAATTTCAGTCAATAAATGCTCAATTAAAAATGAATGCAAAGGCTTTACTTAGGGTAGATTAATTATTAATCTTTTGGAAATGAGCACTGTGGTAGAATGAAGTTCACCTGAATGTGACTTACCACTGAGTTGTTCCTATTGATGCAAGTTTCCCTGAAATTAATCTAATGCAAAGTGAATGAGTCATGGAAAAATGAGATATAATCTGAATCCTAAAATAGCAGTGTCTTCACTTCAGTGACTGTCCAGTTTGTATGGGTCAAAAATACAGTATTTCCCTCCTACAGGAGGAGGAAGGCCCAGTCTGAGACACTTACTGGGTTGAGGTCAGCCTGGAAAGGATTATAAGCCAGGGAAGAAACCCCTCTGCAATAAATTTATTCCTATCCCTTGTGGCCTGCACCACCATTTGCATAATCTTGTTTTTCTCAGAACTCAAACGAGTATTGTGAGAGAAGCGTGGTGTAGCTATAGCTTTACCATTTCCTGAGGAAATACACTAGTGTAGCACTATGCCTTCACAGCACCTTTACTACTGGACACCTGTGTAGACCAAATCGATGTAAAAAATGATGCAGAAAACCCATGACTTTTCCTTCCTGGTATTTGCTATTGTGGAAGTGGAGTATTTGTGGGCTTTAAATTTTGATGCATGATAAAATCCCATTTCTGTCACACAGAAAAACTGCTTGAACTGGCAAGCTTTGGATTCTCCTAGAATTTTTTTTTTTTTTTTGAGACCTGTGTGATTGAATTTTATGCTCACCACTGCTTTGTTACTCAGAGCTCCCTGCTTGTTTTTATAATGAAACCCTATTGAGAAAGGCCTGGAAGAAATTTGGAGAAAAAGTAAATGTAGAGACTGACCCTAAATATTACATTATCTATTAGTTGTTTGTAATGGAAATGTTGCCATTTCTTAATGGGCAATGATCCCCAACTGCTTTTTATCAAGGGGAGACTTTACTATTGATAAACTTTCGATGAAACAGAGGTACTGTTTTTGGCAATTCAGTATTGTCATAACAGATTGTGTTTATTTAGCAAATAGATTGTGCAGAAAGAACCTACACATACAAATCAGCATATTTTTATTAATCTTTTCTTTCACAGTTCTGTAGTCGGATGTGTGGAATAACAAATATCCAAAAAGTGTGTCTCAGACATTCTGAATGTCAATTTCTACTTAATTTGCAATGTTTATGTTCTTTTTTAAAAATTACCTGATTGTAGTAAGCAATGCAGGCTTAAGTATTTTGTAAGCTTATATATCTTGCAAATAACATACTTGGAAGTTTCATAAACAGTGTTTCTTATTTTTCTTCCATGTGCTACTTTTGAATAACTTACAGAAACTGAAGAGGTTAAGTGAGTAGACTAAAAATCTTAGAAAGTTAGATCTTTGTTTCCCTCTCAGTGAAATTATGACAGCCCCGAGTTGAGAGAATGAGATTGCTCTCATGCAGATACCTCATATATATTCACCTGAAGTATCTCAGGAGAAATACCCCCTGCATAACATCAATAAGAATAGGAAGAGAACTGGAAAAATGAGATCTGGGAAGGCCAGAGGAATGGCAAAAAAAAAAAAAATAACAGCAGCTGCGCTGCGTCAGACCAAGACAGCATTTATCACACTCCAAAAACCAGACATGGAGAAGAAAGAGGTAAGAAAAGGACAAGTTGGTGTACTTCTAAGGAGCACTTGTCATAAGTAGTTTCCAATTCTTTTTAATCTAGATTTCCTCTAGTAGATGTAGCCCGTGATGGCTTTCTTTTCCAAGTACATTCCCTGTTTCTCCTGTGAATCCCTATACATTTTTAGCATCTTTTGGAAACCCAACAGTTCACAGCTGTGCTACATCTTGTTTTGAACATGACTTCTACTAGCTTATGTTTTTAGATCTCTAGGGGAAAATAGTTAGAGGAAGTGATATCCTATGCCTTCGTGTGTTTTGACTTGATGCCAAGTAGAGAAAGTGGATACAAAAAAAGGAATTGATGTATTTCAGCTGTAAAGAACACAATTTCTTGATGTATTTCAGTGCTAGAAACATTTTTTTACAAAATCGGAAACTTTCTCTCTTAAGTTGCTTGGTTGGTTCTTTGCTGCGCGTGGGCCTTAAATCAGCAAAATCTTTAATGAAGCAAATATTCTTTGTTCCCGGTTATGTACCAGATGCATTTTATGTAGCTATGACCACATTAAGTGCTTTTACAGTGGTATCAGCAAATCGCCCTTCTCTTTTTCCCCTTGCGCTGGTACTAGAGGCTTAGAAGTGACCTTGGCTTAGTCTGTCACTTTTAGTTCCTTCCTGTCAATAGATGCTCTGTCTTTTTACAGAGAGTGGCTGTTGCTGGTATTAGCAATAAGGCCAAGATGTTTTATTCATTTCTGATGTTACAGGCCTAATATGTGACCACACTAGGCTCCTTCATAGCACGTTATTGAAATGAATGGCAAAAATAATCAGGTCTTTGATCATAAAGTAGCAGCATTTAATTTGTGATTAATGTAAGAGACCTCAGAGGCAATATCTTTATTTTGCGTTTGTGGTTGAAAATTGCTACAGAGTGTAGTACACTTGGATGTAAATTTGAACAAGGCTGGCTTAAAACTAGAGGTGTTCACAAAGTACGCCCAATCAGAATTTAAAAATCAGATTGATGCCTAAATTAAAGCAAGATACAATGGAAGAGAATTTAAAAATCAGATTAATGCCTAAATTAAAGCAAGATACAATGGAAGAGAATTTAAAAATCAGATTAATGCCTAAATTAAAGCAAGATACAATGGAAAAGAGGAAAAGAAAGCATCACAGCTTTCCTTAAAAAAAACCCAACCAAACAAACAAAAAAAACCCCAAACAACAAAAAGCCCTCAGAACAACAACACCCCCCCCTAAACTGCTATATAAAATACATGGAAAGAAGTAGAAACATTCCTGAAGGGAAGAGAGGAGCAAATTATTACAGAAGGTACACAGGACAAAAAGATACTCTTTGTACAGTCAGCCATTGGGGAAATGTGTTCTATGGATGCTGTATCCTTGGACCTGTGCTGGAATGAAGCTGCCTTGTCAGCATATAACATAGGTGTAGTGCATCTTTTGTAGTCATAGAAAATTTGCTAAAACCTTACATTTCTCAGGCCTCTAATAAATTTTAACGGGCTTGCTATTCTAGGAAACCTATTGTCCTGTTCATGTTTCATCTCCGCTCCTGTTCTATTCCTTTGTTTACCCTCTTACACTGAGGCAGTCAGTCTCGTGCTCTGAACGCTGCATGTAAAGATTGGAGTGAAGACATCACGGCAGCTTGGTCTCTATGCAGTAATACAATCCCGTTGCAAACTCTCAGTCAATATTTTCTACCAATCTTAATGTCTAACATGTCAAGTAGTTTAGTTTGGGAACAGTAGGCTACTTAAGAAAAAGATGAATTGACATCCACTTCAAAAATTCTATAGCTGCAATGTAATGCCCCTTAAAATCAGGTAACAGCAAAGTTTCCAGGCAAGGAACCTTTAATCTTCACTCTTCATCACTTTCTTTTCTTGTCTTCTCTCTTTTCCCAAGGACTACAGAAGGGAGGCTTTTCTAACTGACCTCTCCAATCTGTATCAACTAGCGCAGTAATTGTTGGTTAATCCAGCTCCCTTTGGGCTTCTTCCATAAGCCCAGAGCAAAGCACAGTATTGGCGGTAGTGTGCTCTCCGAATGCGGCGCTAAACACTCCAGGGTTTTGTTTATAAAATGGAGAGGAGGAGGATTAGGAGAGTTGGTCAAAAAGGACATAGCAGAGATCTCTCTCTTCAAATGTCTGTCAGGCTAGAATGAAAAATGATAAGAAGGGATAAACTATAAGGCATCAAAAGGAGTTTAACTGCTGTTCTCTCGCCTTTGTGAACTTTTTCCTTGAATAAGAAGCTGGTAGGTATCAGAACTACACTTTGTGTCAGTAGTATTAGCCTTATACCACAGGCTTTTCAGTCTGTTTCTTGTCAATACAAAAAGTTGGGATTCTATAAACAGCGATTCCAGGCTTTGTCCCACACAGTGTCTTCCACACAGAAATATAAAGTTACAGTTCTACAGAATACTTGTTATACATAAATAATTGCCCACTGTTTCTATGTATAGGAGGCAGGAAGAAGTGGAAGGAGGACTCTCCCCCCAAGACAGCAAAAAGGAAAAAAAGCTTTTAATTATGCTCTTTATTCAAAGCACAGAAGTGTCTGCAGTTTCTGTCCCTGATAACTGTTGTCAGCATTAACTGGGAGGTGGCTTCGTGATAGATGCAAAAACAAACACACACATTTGTATTCCAGAAGTTTTCAAGAGCAGCACCCAACTCAGAGTTTATTGGGACAACTACCTGGCATTTCCAGGCTGTCCTAAAAGCAAACAATAACAACTTTAAAAAACCCAACTAAATCCAAACAAAGCAAACAACAAAACACACTAAATGTAAGACCACCACCCCCCAAGCCCCTTGTTAGAATGATTTCAGACCTGACTCTGTATTGCTCTGTTATTTGGCTTTATTCCGTGACTTAAATATTCCTTTATTGTTTAACCCAGCAAAGACATAGTCACCAGTATAACTTTTTGTAGGTAACAATACGCTTTGGTTTAATGCCAGACAGGACAGTATGGCGTGGCTATAGAAGATCAAAATGTAATGATTTTTAAAATTGAGGGTGAAGTTAGGTCTTAGTTTGTTTTGGGAGAAAGGAGATTTTTGGATGGGGAAGAGATAGAAAGCTTGAAATCTGGGGCATTCTGTAAGATGGTAAAGTGTCTTCTGAAGTCAAAAGGCTGAGCCAGTTTATCAAGGCCTGGGATGCCTGGGCTCAAACGCTTGAAACGCTTTTTTGAGAGTCAGGGGGAAGGAAATATCTTTTTCCATGTCAGTTTGTCTCGCTGCAATCTTTTAGTGCATTTGTATTTGAGTGTAAAAGTATATTCAGAGCAACAGGTTTAGTTTGTTAGAGGATTTCTGAAGTATTAACGCATCATGGTATCCTTTTACCACTGAGACAGAAAGGAGCTTGGCTGTACTTCACTCCATTGTCTTTCAATCCCGCTTGCTCTGCATGCTGTTATTACTTTGCTGTGCAATTCTTCAACATGTTTAAAGTCTGAAATCATTACTAAGCATAGAGCAGTCTGAAGAATTTTTTTTCACGTTGCTAACCAGGGAATTCTTCATAAGTTTGAAACTTTGCTTTGTTCCAAATTCTTTGGCAAGAAATTAGAAGTGTTACTGTAATATAGGAGCACTAGAGGACGGATGCTTCAAGGCAAGATGTGGCATTACGTTTCTGGAATAGTAAACTAAAAAGCAAAGATGACTGCTCTTTGATACTGAGCTTTATTAGATTACTTTAAAAATGCATGATGAAAAAAATCGGAAAAATGCTCAGAAAACAGAGAATGAAGTTGTACATAAATTGTCACGATTTTACTAAATATATTATTTGCACTAACAACAGGAGTGGCAGTATCTCTGTAACAGGAAGGAGTAATCTCTGATATTTCTGTATAACCAGGACCAGGCAAGAATTTGAGAAAACTAGAAAATGCCTCTTGTCTTCTGGAAATTCTCCATAAATGGAAATCTACTAGAAAGCGACCTTTGTCTTCTGTGCCTATAGATCTGGCTGCAGGGAAGTGTTCCGTTTCTCTTTGCTCCTAGTAGAATTCTGTTTCACGAGTATTTTTGTCAGGCATAGGCATTTCCACTTTCTAAATAAAACCCGTGTATATGTTCTAGTAACGTGCTCTGTATGCATTTGCTGTGGCTGATGGTCTCATCAGAAAGGACGCTACTCAAAACTGTATGAAAACAGTGACATGCAAAAGAAGGGGAAGGTTGTTAAGAATTAAATTTAGATACAACTAAGATGACGACAATGGATGAGTAATGATTTCTTCCTCAGCTTTGGGGAACTGTACAAAAGCAGTGTGTTCTAGAGGATCTCTTGTGAATGTAAATTTGTGGTGTACAGTGAGCGATTTACCTTCTCTGGAAAGGAAGAAACAGATGGAGGAGACAGTGATGAAGAGATAGCAGGGATGATTATTTAGTCAAGTGTAATATTAGTATTCCTGTATTAATTGTGCCTGCTGTGTATTTACTCACTCTGCAGGATAAAACCAGAAGGGTGGCTTAGGAAGAAGCACAGGTCTAATCTGAAGACAGCATCAGCCCATAAAGGAGCTGCCAGTGCAGCAGTGAAAGGAGCTGGAGCTATTTCATCTAGTGGGCTGATGTCACATAGCATCCATGTAGCTGTTTCAGTAGGGTAGGAAAAGCAGAAATACAGGAAACACCTTCTGGACACAATACACATATTCAGTGCAAGATGAAAAGAAAGCCTGGGGTTTCAATGTTTCATCTGTTTTCTTCTCCTGCTCTACAAGCAGAAAGCCAACTCCTTTACACTCTCTAGATTAGCATTCTCCCCATCCCCTTCTAGAAATCTCTGCTGGGACCTTTCCCACCAGAGGACACGAGACCCCCGTTTTTCCCTGCCTGTCTCCTGAAAGCTCCTTCACCATGGTCAGGCAAGGGCGCTGGGCAGTTTCTGAGGTAGGTGTGGCGACTTCCCAGGCTTTCCTCTCTGGGCTGGTGTGTTCCCACACCCTATCCCGTAACGAACAGGGTGGTTTTTAACTTTCTGTGTGTCTATTACATCCCATATATAAATAGATATTATGAAAGCACTTTTATTGACATTGTGTAGAGAATATTACAGAGGCTGGCTTTTTTTCCCTGATCCGTTTCTCCTTCATTACATTGTTTCCTGATCATCCTTTTCTCTATAGTAAAAATACTGTTTAAAAACACCCTTTAAAAATATTTATGTTTTTGGGGGATGTTACTGAGTAACATGAGGATAGAGTTGGTTGTTAAATCTGCAGAAGTGCTCCCTGAAGCAAAAACCAAGATACACATGTGATTTATAATGAATAATTTTGTTAGACTGAAGAAATATGAATCTTTTTGTAAATCAAGCAAAGCTGTCCCTGAATTTAATGGTATGAAACCCTAATATAAAATGAGGCTTGGTGAGTAACGAGCATTCTGTAAAACACAAAGAGGGGATGGTGGAAAGACATTGACTAATACTGAAGTAATACAGCTATCAGTACTGAACAAATCAGGAAAAAAAAATCCTGGTACAACTCACTTCCTTTTGAAATGGAAGATTTCGAACTCTGTGCTGAGAGTTGTTCACCAGCTAGAAGCCGATTTTAAAAACCTAGTCATATCCTCATTGTGCTAGAGAAAACATTGCCCTGTAGCCTTCAGCTAAGGACATTTTTTGCGTAACAACTGAATGAGATTTTGCTGATGTGACGAATTGCTCATAGCAGCAATAAGGCAAATCAAGCTTACAACACCGTTGTTGTGGTTTCCTTGTGTTTCTCACCCAGTAATGCTTCCATAGTTTTCAGATTTAATGTTTGGGGTTGTTGGGGTTTTTTTATTTTTTTCCCCCAAGAAAATGAACATTACACAGAATAGAAACAAAAGGCATCAACTGACCAAAATAAAATAGTGCGTAAATCCATCTTTTTGGTCAAGTTAGGCTTCTTTTCTGATGCCTTGTTAGAAACCAAGTTATTTCTTATAAGTCCTGTCCTGGGCAGCTAAGCTGCTTTACAGGTCCAAATGTCTGGATGGCACAAAATTAAAATATGTAGTAAAACTCTCGTGTCAATAAAGGCTTTTCTGGGAGACTAATATCGATGAACAAATCAGCAGAAATCCTTTCTTTGCTCCAGCTATTAATACTACTGATACTGTAAAGCACTGGATCTGCTGAGAGGCTGAAGCTTATCGCTTACGTGCAGGTCATCTAGCTGAGCCTTTTAAGTAGGACCATGATGGCTTTGCACATTCATGATTTCTACCAAATGATATGACTCTGTCCGTTCTTTGATGATGAGTGTCATGTCATGTGAGGAAGACAAAACTCCAAAGGGAAAATGTTCTGTCAATGTTAGAGGCTGGAAATTCAGGAACAGTAAAAAAAAAAAAAAAAAAAAAAAAAAAAAAAAAAAATCAGTATCTGTCTGCTGAAAGTGCTTTGCATCTTGCAAAGTTTTATTCAGCTGTGTTAATAACTAGTTGTGTGAGTAAAAACGTAATGAGACTAACAACTTGTAACAGGAAATTAGTTTTGTCTATTGAATAATGGAAAAACAGTTCTTTAGACTCCAAAGAATTCCAAAATTTTTTTCAATTAAAAAAAAAAAAAAGATAAAAGTTTCAGTGTTTTGTTCTAAGGAATCAGTTCTTCTGCCCACTTTCTTAGTGGTTAATTTTCACCACTGAATAGCTTAGTGGCCTGTAAATCGAAATCTGGAGATAACAGGAGAGTAAATATAGAAACATATAATTCATTTGTTTACATTCTGTAATATGATCTCAGTAGCTGCTCTTTGTGTTAGTCATGGGGAGAACTAAAAAAGCTACCGAAGAAAAATTGCCACCTTCACTGAAAGGGTGTTTCCTGCTTTACGTTAACAGCAAAGTCTGGTTTTAGGCTTTTGTTCGTCTGCCCGTGATTCTGTCAGGCATCGTAGTTCAATGGAAGCAATGGAATCAATAACCGGGTCTCTTCTGCAACAGCAAATACTTTCCTTCATTTACGGTAAGCTTGGCTTTGATGAGAAGTATAATCCCAAGCCTGTACATTTCTTCCCCGCCCCCCCCCCGCCCCGCCATGTGGAGGCAGGGGGGGTACAATACCAAATAGGGATATGTGGCTGTGCTCTCAGGCTGGCTAGACTGATTGACTCTGATTGTGTTGTGAATTAAGGCCAGACAGCAATGACGCCACCGCTTCCGTTTGCCACTGGTGACTAAACTCGGTGGGAGTGGAGCAGGGTGCTCAGTGCTGACTCAGGAAAATAACAGGCTGCTTCACCTTTCTCAGCCCAAATGATGGGAGAAAGCAGATAAGCATGGAACAGCTGTTGAAAAAGCGATTATCTTCTTGAAGACAGGAAATGGTTTGAAAAAAGACTTCCCCAGGGGTGTGTAACCCCTGACTCAATGTAAAGTCTGAGTTATTCCTCTGGCCTGTCTTACAGCAATTTGCTGATGACAAGCTGTAGGCTTAGCACAGCCAATCCTTAGGAAGGCAAAATTTATCATTTAGTAAAACAATTCTAATACCTTAAAAATAACTTACCCTTCACTGTTTATATAATGTTGTGAAGTTACACGATCAAGTTGAGAAAATAAATCCGCCTTTTCCTTAAGCTACTGACTTAATGATCGAAGTCCACATAAAACACTTTTAATTTATTGCCCTGTCTAGCTGCTAGAATTTGGTAACTTGTTAACCCCTCTGCAGTTTTGCTTTGATCAGGTCTGTAGTACAACACCTGTGAGAGCAGTCAGTAAATAACAATAAATTTAATCTTATTAATGATTTTTTTTTTTTAATTTATGAAGAGGCAGCCAAGTTAGGAAAATTGGCAACAAGTATCAAGTCTAGGTATAGGAACTCTCCTCCTATTCTTTCTCCTAAGAATTTTTGAGTTGCCTTCCTTTAAGAATTATCACTTGGAAGAAAGAACAAGTGACTGGAACACAGGATTACCTAGTTATTCTTTATGGCTCTGCCGTGGGTTTACTTGAACAAACCAGTTATCTGCTGTGTACTGCTGTTCGTCAAGCTGTGATATACTTTACCACAGAGAGGGAAGTTGTGAGAATGACTAAATGGAAACATTTGGGGGTTTCTTCCTTGCAGACCATGAGGCTGCTAAAAAACCTACATTAAAACAAATAAATATTTTAGATGAAAAATATGTATTAGTTACTGCTTACAGTGGAGTAACAGTGCTGCAGGGTTGTGCAAGAATTGAGGTGCTGTACATATTTCTAGGTGGGAGGAAACAATTGAGACATAAAGCACTTTTAAAATGGAAAGCTAATTCACAACCCCTTTTCAATGGAAACAATTTATCGATCCTCTCTCGCTTTCTTTCCTTGTTTTCTTTTTTTCTCCTGTATTGATACTTTTTCCAAATGATTTTTTTTTTTTTTTATTTTAGCAGTAGGTAAGTAGCAGTAAGCTTGTCAAGAATCCATGGTGTACGATATTGCTTACATATTTTACATCTGGCTTCTAAAAGGTTGCCATTACTCAGCCTCTTTCTCTTACTCTATCGTATTTTCTGTTGGCTTCAAGACTAGCTTGCATGTTAATATAAAATCTGACTGTGTAGATACAACAATGTTGATGTTTTTAATTTAAACCAACTTTGTTTATTCACTTAGTGAGAAACTGAAATTATCACCCAGTACAGATGTTCGGTTCTTCCCCTTGGGATCCTTTCTACAGTACACATCTCTATTTTTCTCGAAAGTTTAAATACCATGGTATCAGTAAATGTAAGCCAATAGGACATTACTAGGAAAAAAAAAAACCCAAAACAAACAAAAAGCAGTCACTGTAAATTTGCACTCCAAGGGAAAACAGGAAACTGATGCTAATTTTGAGATGTGATTCATTAGTGGGTGACGAAGAAAGCGTGCTTTTTTTTTTTTGTTTTGTGAAAGGTCTTTGGGTTCTTTGAAGAATCATTCATTAAAAGGAAAAGAAGGCAGGTAATGTTAAATGGACCTAGGTCAAAGTTTTAATATACTAATTTGTCTACTTTGACTTAAGCATTCCTGAAGTTTTGATGTAATTGGCTTAATGATTATGAAATCATGTCTCTCTTGTTCTGTAGATTAATTAGCAGTTCTACAAACATAATGCTTCTGCGTGCATTCAGTAAGTTGTATTCCTGATTATTTTATTTTCTGCCAAGATGATTGCTCTTCATTGAAAACATTCTCAGTAAGCAGCTTCTAATTTTGCTTACTCTGCATCTTGTTAGCTCTACCTGATGCACCTGATTTTTAGAACTGAACATGCAAAAGTTCACTTACAGTAAATTTAACAGATTTGTCTTGTAGAATGTAAGTCCAAAATTTCACCAGCAGTTCCCACATCCAGTTCAAAAGTCTGGGGGCAGTTACACCAGTATTTTAGAAAGACACTCCAACTGATGTAATTTCCACTCTTGAATTAAACAAGCCATGCCTTAACGATACCTCTAAGATAGGAATGTTCAACTTTTTGGTGCAGCTATTGTTGTACTAGAATTAACCACTTCTGTTAAAAAGGCCTCAGCATAATTTTTCTGCAACATGACATGTTTTCTGAGGTTTATCCCTTGTATAGCTTTGTGGGTTTTCATATGCTTATCTCACAAATTGTTTTCTTTCAGGATTCCCTTTACTCAGAATCTGTCCCTTACTAAATACGTATAGGATATTTTTAACTTGTATTTAAGGTTTGAAGCATCATTGTATGTTCCTTTCACTCTTTATCTCGCTCATATAAGAAAAGCAAAGCTAAAAGTTTAGGCTTTTGGTGCCAATAGCGTGAAACAGATTACATGGTAACCGTACTGGGTTTTATGAATTAATAATCTGTATGAGTATGAATTAATTCCACTTCATAGGTGTTCCAGCATGTCTTCTTTTTCCTGAAAAACAGCTATACTAAGCAGATGTTGAATGCTGATGGAGCCAAGGCCACGAGGGGCTTGAGAGCAGCCGACAACTGCCTGAGCTACCACGATGCCAGTGCTAAAACCTTCTTATTGGTGACAGATCGTACATGGACCAGAAACTGCCACCGAAGAGGCTCAAGCTGGAAGCAGGACTTCTCTTCCCCAGGTGGGATAGCACAGCGGTAAAACCGGAGGCGAGATCCCCACCGGAGAGGTCTTCTGGACCCAGCTCCTCACAGCCCCTGCACCTGCTGCTTGGCATCCCCCCTCCAGTCGCTCTGGCATTTCAAATCGCTTCATTTAATATATTATTAGTTTGAAAATCGCTGTTGTTTTTTCCGCCTCCGCGGATGGAGGGATCCACAGTGGCACGCACTTCATTCCCCGCTTGTGTTAGCAGCATCCCTGAAAGGGGTCGTGTCCAAGAGAGCCTGGGTAAGAAAGGCTTCACCGGGAAAGCCTGGCCAAGGAAGGAAGATTTTGTAGGACAAAGCGTGTCCCTCCCTCCCTCCCTCCCTCCCCTCATTTCCAGCCCTCCTCAGCAGCCCCGGGCCCCCTCCCGGGTTCGGGTCGAGCAGGAGCTGAGCGCTAAGACTCGGGCGCCTTCACCAAGGCGAGCATTTCCCCCGGCCTCCCCCGCCGCCGGGATGTAAAACCGCCCCGGATGGCGCTGGGGCCGCCGCGGAGCGGGGAGGGGAGGGCCGGGCCGTGCCTACCGGCGGGCGGGAGCAGCGCGGCGGCCCCGGCCCGGCCCGGCCCGGTGTGGAGCAGGGCCCGCCTCCGGCACCACATGATGCCGCTTCTCCTTCCTGCCGTTCCTGTCCCGAGAAGAAGAAAAGGGAACTGGGCGCAGGGCGGGAGGAAGTGATTCTGCTCCCCGCCCCGCCGCCGCCGGCCGCGGGAAACGCGCGGCCCTTCCGCCCCTCTCCCGCCCCCCCCCCCCCCCCCCCCCCCCCCGCCCCCCCCGGGCGCGGCGGGCGGGGGGGGG